>CM028135.1:233252500-233455000 GCA_016271365.2 Neoceratodus forsteri | reverse complement strand
AGCATCCTCCTGTCCAGACTGAAAACCTGTGGTATGTCTGAATCGGTGGTGAGTTGGTTTAGAAATTGTCTTGATTCAAGACAACGGCAGGTGACCATTAGGGAGTGGTCGTCTGATTTAAAAATGATTGTCTCAGGAGTTCCACAAGGATCCATTTTTGGGTCCTATATTATACAATCTCTTTATGAATGATTTGAGGTTTGAGCAACAGAGGGTGCAATATCATCTTTATGCTGATGACACAATTGTATATTTTGCTGATTTATCAGTGAAACTTATTCAGCCAATATTGCAGCAGGCTTTCGATTACCTACAGGACTTTCTGCTCAGATCTAAACTAGTTTTAAATGAAAAAAAATCCCAGGTTATGGTATTCCATAGGGGAAATGGGCTTTAATTTGAGCAAGATGGATTACAAATTAAAACTTATTCTGGGGGTATTTTGCAATAAGTTGACAAGTATAGATATTTTGGTTTATTTAGATATAAAACTTAAATGGGATAGTCATATAGAAAACATTTTGACAAAAGTTGGAAAGTGCTTGAGCTCATTATATACACTAAGAAATAGTATGCCTTTGGAAGTTAGAAAATTAGTAGTTACAGTTGTGGTATTACCCATACTGGAATATGGAAACTTGATTTACATGGCTGCCTCAAAATAGCAGTTATACAAGCTTGATGTTATGTATAATAAACTGGTCAGATTTGCATTAGGTGCACCAAGAATGACACATAGAGTGGATATGTATAAGGAATCGGATTGGCACACTTTATCTCAAAGGCGAGGTTTAAGTACAATTATACTTATGTTAAAGTGTATATCAGGGAAAGTTCCTGGGTATCTGGTTGAGAGCATTGATTTAAAGAGTCCAGTTAAGGGACTGCATTCTGTAAATAGTTTAGAATGTAATGTTCCAAAACAGAGAATAGTGTGGGGGATAATAATTTTTTAAGTATGGGACCCTCCCTATGGAATAATTTACCTGGGAAGTTTAGACCCCTAAATATGGAATTTCAGTTGAATCCAATAAAAGAATGGCTTATTGAAAATATCAGTACTGAGGGGGGTTTAGCTTAGATAAAGTATGGAAAATGGAAAAAGAAATTTTGTAATTTGTATTTATTGTTCATGTATTGATTGTGTTGTTAGTTAAGTTTGTGTATTGATATATGTATATGTTGATGTCTAGGAAATGTGTTATGTTTATTTACAAACTAATGTACTGTAATTATTGTCTTTGTTATGACTATTATAAATTTGATGTAAGAGTAACTGGAACTGGCACCTTGGACCTCTCTGTAAAGGAGCTTAGGCTCAGTGGAGTTATCCATATTCATTACACTATGAATAAAAAAATGTACTACTACTACTACATATACTGAGGGTGCATCATGTAATCTTCTGTTGCCTGATTGGATGCTGCCTGTACATGCTGACAGTATCCCCATGGCAAAAGACAACATAATGCAGCAAATGGCATTGCCACAGACCCAGAACCAGACTTCTAAAGCAAAGTCCGTATTTATCCAGGTCCGTGGATTGCGGGTTCAATCCAGGAGAATGGATCTTCCACAGAACAGTCCACCCAGCCCTACTGGCAACATGAAGGCAGAGGAAGGATGGATAGGGAGAAGTAAAAGGATCAGTGGTAGGTTTGAGAGGGTGAGTTGGTAGGGAAGCAACAGTAGGCATTGCAGAGGGTGTCCAATCTGGCAAGGGAGGTGGAGGGAACAATACCATAAATCAAGTCTACATAATCAAAAACTGGGAGAATCATTTTGGTGACCAGCTCCCAGTGGAGCTGGGGAGAAAGACAGTTCTTATTGTGGTACAGGGTGCTGAGTTTGGGGCAGAGTTTGGTATGAATGGCATCAATGTGGGCAGAGAAGTCAAGCCGGCTATGTAACCACACAACCAGGTGCTTGAAAAGCCTACATCAAGCAATGTGCCATCCAATGTGGAGAAGATGGGGGTAGGGTGAACGGGGCCAGCTTCTGGCTGGACCAAAAGTAATTGGTAGTTTTTTTTTGTTGACCTGGAATTTGTTGGACTGGAACCAGCACAGAAAATTGTGAAATTTCTGCCCAAGTGAGGCTTCCAGAGATATTGTTGAGGGACCGAAGGTGTAGAGAACAGTGTCATCTGCATACATGTGAATATGTGAATTGGCACAGGAAGAGGGGAAGTCATTTAGGAAGCTGGAGAAGAGAGTTTGACCCAGAACAGAGCCCAGTGATATCCTGACCTTGATGGGGAGGGGCAGGGAGAGCTGGCGACTCCTACCTGTACCAACTGTTCACAGTCAAAGAGGTTGGAATAATGTCACTCAGCAGCAGGGGCTGAGAGGCTGGCTGAGTTTAGCCACTAGGAGTGAATGGGACACTGAATCAAAGGCTTTAGTCAGATCAGTGCAAATGGCCACTGTGATATGCCTCTGACCTATTGCTAACAGGTTAGAAGCAGTGACCTTAAGTAGGGAGGAGATGGTGGCATGAGCCTTCCTGCTTAAAGCATGGGTAAAGCACATAAAATCTGACATTGTAGCCATCTCAGAATCCTAGCTGAATCCTAAAATAACAGATGATACCATCTCCCTCAATGGTTTTAATGAGTTTCACCAGGAAAACAACAGTCTGGCCTCAGAAAGCTCACTTGATACCACTCCCATGCTTGCTCCAAAGGAGAAACTATAGTAGTCAGAGTTTTCAACATTAATTGGGCATCCAGCACAAATGCCACTCACAAGGACCTAGTTGCCAGCATCTATCTGACCCAGGTACTGTTGTTAAGGATCACATGTGGCGAACTATAGGACAGACACAAAACCCCTAATTAACTGGGTATTCACCAGCCACCCAGATAAGTTAGTCAAGGTTCAAGTGCTACCAAATACCATTAGCGACCACTCCCCAGTACTGTGTGAATGGAATGCACAGATACCGAAATCCATACCCAGAATAATTAAGAGTAGGTTATTACACAAGCAACATATCAATGACTTCAAGAAGCATCTATCTGTCAGCCCACTGGCACAGAAGTTGGAATTCTGCTTGCAATGCTGATGATCTAGGTTTGGGAACAGACCTGGGAGTTGGAGTGCCAGCCAAGGGAGAAGGATCGAGCATCCTAAGGACTGCTCTTCTTCTCCTCCAGGGGAGAGAGTGTCTGGTGTATCACAGACCCCTAGCAGAGGCTGGGGGTACCGCAGCGACCAGTGCCATTACATTTTGGGGGCAGGGTGGACACTGGATGTCATTGAATGTCCCTACCCCCAGGGATCAGGCATTGGGAAAAGCTGGCCCCCGGCATGATAATCCATTCCACTCTGCTGTCCACAGCCCCTGACGTCCGCTGGAAGGTCCCGCTTCCATGGCCCCAACCCGGGGGGGTAAGCCGGTGCTTTGCCCACAGTGTCCATTGGGGGGAGCCTCCCTCGGTGGTTCCACCCAGAGGGAAAAGCTTGGGCATGGGATGGCAGGCAGGGAGGGTCCGAGCTCAAAAAAGGGGGGGGCAGAGACCGAAGCAAAAAAATATGAAAAAAAAGGGCTTCTAGCCAGAACTGACTGGACCCCCCTGGACAACTACTCTGATGTAAATCTGGCCCTAGATTACTTCACAGTGCACTTTGCTGCTGCCTGTGATAAATTTTCCCACTATTAAATGTGTCAAATCAAAAGTTCCTCTGCTGCCTGGTGCTCTCCATCAATGAACCCCACTCAAACTCAGCCAAGAAGGTCCACAAGGACAGAAGCCCAACCGTACCAATATTTTTTTAAGCGTGTCTCCATAAGGGACACCCTCAAGTACATCAGGCAAACACTGGCTAAAACTAGGATCAGGAGTGATGGGGTTGACATGAAGCTGTTAGACTTAGTCCTGAACGAATGCGCTCTCCCCTAAATAAAATCTTCAACCTCTCGCTGAGACTGTCTCAATTTCCACAGGTCTGTAAGAAAGTCATAGTTACACCTGTTTTTAAGAATGGGGACAACTCAAATATCTCCAGTTATTGACCCATCTCAATTCTGTCCTCTCTGTCAAAGGTGCTAGAAAGGATAGTGTCTGATCAGCTCATGGAATACTTAAATAAATACAACCAAATGTGCTCAGAACAACACGGCTTCAGAAAGCAGCACAGTACAATCACAGCTCTCACTGAGTACACCAACTCCCTCCATGAGGCGCTGGACAAAGGGTAAATTGTTGGTGCAATCTACATAGATCTAACAAAAGCATTTGATCCTGTGGTTCACAATCTGCTAATCCCCTAAGCTACACTCCCTTGGCCTTTCAAAGAAAACCATGTTATGGTTCAGGTGTTACCTCACTGATTGATCACAGAGAGTTAAGATAAATGGGTCTCTCTCTCTAGTGAGAGGAATGTCACAATAGGGGTCCATCAGAGGTCAATCTTGGGCCCTCTATTATTCAGTATATTTATTAATAACCTGCTGAAAGTAAAATACTAAGGCAAACATACTGCTGTATGTGGATGACATGGTGATTTACTACAACAGCTCACTGCACACTAGCCTTACTCAAGAACTTCAGTTTTGAGGCCCTAGAATCCTGGTTTAAGCACAATGAACTTGAACTCAACTATTATAAATAAACTAAAACTATGCTCTTCACAGGGACTCATAGTAAATTTATATCAATCCCACTCAGCCTATACAATGCACTGGGATCCCCACTAGAGCAAGTAAATAGATACCTGGGGGTCATCTTCGATGACACCCTTTCTTATAAAGAGCACATTGACAACGTTGTTCAGATCAGACATAGGAAACTGGGAGCCTTCTTTAGACAAAGGCTAAATCTCATGGAGGAAGCAAGATGATAGGCAGTATCCAGCTCAGTACTCCCCCTCATAGACCACGATCTTCCAATCCCGGGTCGTGCCTGAAAATAGGCATCTCCATGTCTAGTGCACCCACCCAGTTACCAAAAGCAAATAAATAAATAAATCAGTGGGTCAGCTACTGACATGGTCTTGGACAGAGTCAGGTTGCTGCTCAATAAAGCATGCCACTTTGTAACTGGCTTGCATAAATATACTCACACCTGCAACCTATATGCCCTTACAAACTGGCTCCCCCTCACAGCAAGACTCTGTTATCAGACTATCTAATTGGCAAAGAAAGCACTACTAGGCCTAACACCACCCACTATTTTCTCCCTCCTGAGACCTGTCCACAACACCTACTCCACACGGAGCATAACCCAGAAAGGCCATAGAAATACCACCACAAAAAATGAGCCTGGGTCAGTGCTTCTTTGCAAACCATGCAGACGTGTGGATAAATGAACTACCTACCAGCATAACCAGTTTACCTAAAATATCTCAATTCAAGTGGGCCCTCAGATGAAACCTGGCCTCTAACTGAGCTTTCCACTGCCCTGACCCAACCTGAGTCTCACTTATAGGTCATTGTGCTGTATATAGTCCATTTGACATATATTGTAATGTACCTACTGATCTTGACTATGTGATATAACCACTAATCGGATGAAACAAGGCTCCCCTGAGCCGATTACCAGGAATGTCAAACTGAATCTTTTTTACCTTGTAAGATCTAATGTATTTTGCTGCTATCTGACGATGAACTTTTGCTTATCTTGACTATCTGATGTAATCAGTAATGCATATGTATATGCAGTGAGGCTCCCCGAGCTGATTATCATGAATCTCAAACTGAATTTATTTGCCCTGTATTGTCTGGTGTATTTTTACTGTTATCTGATGTGGAACCTTTGCAAATTAACAATTTGTGCTCAAAGGTTGTTTCCAGTTTTTTCAGTAAATAAAGCCAGACTGGAACAGGAGATGAAGTTGAAGGAGTGAAGTCATTGAAGAATGAAGAGGAAAGGGAGCATAAGATGGACAATGGTGTGCCTCAATGCCAGGAATCTGAGTAATAAAATTAGAAAACTCCAGGTACAGATGGCAGAGCCTAGGCTGGATCTAGTAGCCATTACAGAAACTAGGGCCAACAAGAACAACTACTGGCAATCCCTGGATACACCTTATACTGTAAAGGTGCAATAGAGGGATGGGTAGAGGTAGAGGGCTGGTCATTTACATCAGGGAAAGAGAAGTGGCAGTATAGTCTGCATCAATTGGAAGGAAAGCAGAGGTAGAATCACTGTGGGTACAGCTCAGAATCAGTAGGTAGAAACATTTGCTGGAGGGTGCTTTACAGGCCACCAGGGCAGGGAGAGGAGAGGGGTAGGAACTAGGAACAGAAGTAGAAAAGGGTCAGCAAATGGGGTGGTTGTAGTAATAGTAGACATTGACTGGGCCATGCCAGCAGCCAGGAGCATCAGAAGCCAGGTTCTGCCTGATACTTTGCAGGACTACATGTTGGTGCAGCAGGTCAGAGAACCCACTAGACGATCCACCATTCCTGATGTGGTATTAACTAACTCGGAAAGAGTATGCGGAGTATGGGTTGAGAACCACTGAGTCCAGCTACCATAATACTATATGGTTTGAGTTGACCCTGGGCACCAGTAAGCCCTCATCTAAGGCTGAGGTTCTAGAGTTCAGAAGGGCAGATTTCTGACAAAAGAGGGAACAAGTCCTGGGCTGGTTAGCTGGGGGTAAACAGCATTGGGGGAGTAGAAGAAAGATTGGGGGGTTATAAAATGTGGGATTTTCACAGCAATTACAACATGCACAAAAACAGTTATAAAAAGAAACAAGTGTAAGAGACAAATTTGGTTCTCTGAAAAGGCGAGGGAACAGTAAGGTCCAAAAAGAAGACATTCATAAGGTACAAAGAAGAGCAGAGGGATAAAGAATGGAAGAAGTGTAAGGAAAAAACTATAGATGTCAAGAGGGAAGTCATAATTGTGAAGGCAGACAAAGAACTGCATATTGTGGAGGGGACAAGGGAAGGGAAAGTCAGTATATACACATATACACACACACACACACATATATACAGTATATGTGTATGGAAATGAAAGATGAGGTGATTGTCAGGCTAAAGAAAGAGGGCAGGGTAACAGAGGAAGATGGTCAGAAAGTAGCTGTTCTGAATGACTACTGCTGCTCGGTATTCACTATGGAGAACAACGGGCTCTTGTCAGAGAGCTCCACAAAGGTAGCTGTTAGAGGAGTTCCAGAAATGAGTCTGCAGATGTTTATTAACAAAAGAGCCAGAAAAGGGATAGCAGCCCTGAAGGTAAACAATGCCTCTGGGCCAGATGGGATACATCCAGGAGAAGTAAGGGAGCTAGCATTGGTGTTAACTGAACCCCTGGTGGGGCTGTTCAGTAGCTGTTTGTAGCAAGGGTTAGTTTTCAAGACAGGAGGATAGCAGATGTGGTTCCACTACACAAGGGAAGGGACAAGGAGTAGCAGGGAAACTATAAACACCTCAGCTTTACCTCCATGGTAGTGAAACTAATGGAGATATTAGTCATGAAGACCTTAGTAGAATACCTGGAGAACAAACAGCTTGAGAATAGTAAGCAGCAGGGATTTGTGGCAGGGAAGTATTGTCAGGCCAACCTGAGAGTATTCTTTGACTGGGTAACCAGGGTAGTTGACAAGAGACATACAGTAGACTTGCTGTACTTTGACTTCAGCAAGGCATTAGATTTAGTGCCACACCAAAGGCTGCTTTTTATTTATTTATTTATTAAAATGTTTCACTAGGAAGGCACTCTGGGCAACAAGTCGCTTGTTTCCCTGTGCGACCTGGGGGAAGGGGTACAATTAGAATGAGACACTTAACATTCAAGTTACAAGATCAACATTAACATACAGTTGTAATGCAGGAGATAGCCAACTCGGTTAAGAAAGAAAACCTTTTATAGGTACATTAGGGAGCAAAGAAAGACTAAGGCAGGGATACTGAGGCTAAACAAAGAGGAAGGTGGTTGGGCAGACAGTGACAGTGAAAAAGCAGGGATACTGAACGAAAACTTCTACTCAGTATTCACAATGGAAAAGCAGGTGGCAAACACCTAATCTGGTCAATAGAAGCACTCTGGATAGTGGGGGTTGATATTAGTCCTTTCACAAAAGAAAGGGTTCTGAAAGAACTCTTAAAACTGAAGGTGGATAAAGCAATGGGGCCTGATGGGATTCACCCTATAATTTTAAAAGAACTAAGGGAAGACCTAGTAACACCACTGACTACCCTTTCTAATAAATCATGAGAGGATGGGGTGGCACCTGAGGACTAGAGGAGGGCGGATGTGATTCCCCTTCACAAAAGTGGTAGTAAGACAGAGGCAGGAAACTACATACCTGTCAGTTTGACTTCAGTGGTAGGGAAAATGATGGAATCACTTCTAAAGGAAAGAATTGTTGCGTACCTAGAGGCCAGTGGGGCACAGGACCCAAGGCAGCATGGATTCACAGCGGGAAGGTCGTGTCTGACAAATCTAATTGATTTCTTTGACTGGGTGACCAAAGCAGTAGGCCAGGGAGGGGCTGTGGACATGGCCTACCTAGACTTTAGCAAGACATTTGATACAGTCCCACACAAAAGATTAATAAACAAATTAGCCAGCCTGGGAATGGGTCCTAGGGTGGTAGCCTGGGTAAAACACTGGTTAACAACAGGATACAGCGGTTAATAATAAATGTAGTCCACAGTGAAGAAAGGAGGGTTACTAGTGGGGTACCGCAGTGTTCAGTACTGGGGTCAGTCCTTTTTAATGTCTTTATAAGTGACATTGCAGAGGGACTGGAAGGAAAGGTATGTCTCTTTGCAGATGACACAAATATCTGCAACAGGGTTGATACACAAGTTGGGATGGAAAGGATGAAAAGAGACTTGGCAAGGTTGGAGGAATGGTCAAATGTATGGCAGCTTAGATTCAATGCAAAAAAGTGCAAAGTAATGCACCTGGGAAACAAAAACTCAGGGGAAGAGTACACAATGGGGGGTGAAGTACTGACAACAACAAAAATGGAAAGGGACTTGGGGGTAGTCATATCAGATGACCTAAAGGTGGGCCAACAATGTGACAAGACAGTAAGGAGGGCGGGTGGATACTGGGATGCATAGGGAGAGGCATCACCAGTAGAAAACAGGAAGTTGTTGGCCCACTGTACAGACAGTTGGTAAGACCACATCTGGAGTACTGTGTACAGTTCTGGAGACCCCATCTCCGCAAATACATAGACAGGGTGGAGGCTGTCCAAAGGAGGGCAACCAAAATGATGCAGGGTCTGCATCAGAAGACATATAAAGAAAGACTAAAGGAACTAAAGATGTATAGCTTCGAGGAAAAGGGGGGGGGACATGATAGAAACTTTCAAATACCTCAAGGGAATCAACAAAGTCCAATAGGGTACCATCTTTCAGAAAAAGAGATTTGCAAAAACAAGGGTGCACAATTTGAAGATAGAGGGGGGACAACTCAGAGGTAATATGAGGAAGTATTTCTTCACAGAGAGGGTTGTGGATACATGGAACAACTTTCCTGAGGAGGTCGTGGAGTCAAAAACAGTAGGGGAATTCAAGAATGCATGGGACAGACATAAGGCAATTCTAGTGGGGGGTAAGAGGAAGTAGGCTGTTGGTTAACTAGGATCTGCAGCTTATCCGTTAGGTAGGGAAATGGGCAGACTAGGTGGGCCAAGCGGTCCTTATCTGTCATCAAATTCTATGTTTCTATGTTACAAACAGCGTTACGACAGTGTTGCACATAACGTAGAAAGAGTGGACAACAGTCAGTTCTATGTTAATAAGTAAACAAGTGCTTATGTGATAGAAAAGGGGGAAGGGGAAGGAGGAGTGAGGTGGGGGGAAGGGGAAGAGTTGTGTCCCTGGAGACCTCTTCAGGATGTGAGGAACCCTGCAAGTGTTTAAGAAGATGGAGGATCTGGGTACAGTTACTGAAATGATTATTAGTGAATTAGCCAATATAACAGTGGATGTGGCCTACCTTGATTTGCATACACACACACACACACACTCACTCACACACTCGGATGCACATAGACACGTGCATGTCACACACATGTACATACACACACACACGTGCGCGCACACACACACACACACTCTAAACACACATGGCATATTTTCATTCAACTGAGATTTTGTAGGTTAGAAATTTTAAATACATCAACAAACACAGTATTTAATCAGAATTCTGGTTACACACACTTTTGTGTTATGCATGCACGTATATATACACACACACACGGGTCAATTTTCAAAGAGCCTGTAGATCATCGTAATTTGCAGTGATCTAGAGGCTGTGGCAGAATGGGTGTGTCAGGAAAGTGCGCCTCAATTTACAAAAAAGGTAAATACTAAGCCAAAAAGAAGCCAAAATTTGTTGAAGCCGGAGGGTTGTGTCAACATGAGGTGCAGCTGTGAGGTTTAACGGAGGGATCTGTCACCCCCTTCTAGTGCAACCTTAGCTGACCAGTGGAGGTTGGGGGGGTTGCAATGCCCAGAAAGGGGGGGGCAGGTCAATGTTGCCTTGCTGGTGACATGGAGGTTGAAGGGCACGGTGACAGTGGGAGGGATGTGTGGAAGCACCCAGGGGAGATGCCAGGCACTTTGAAACACAGCCAATTAGGCTGAGTAGGGGTGAAATGGATGAACCAGCATGTTTTAGACCCCAGTGGACAGCAGCCATGGCACCTGCCCCACAGAACCCACAGTCCCCTAAAAGCAGCAAGTAACAGTGGGTGCCGGATGTGGGGTGAATATGGTGGCCAGGGATGTACCCCAGGCACTGCAACATTGCCCACATCCAGAGTCCTCCATGTGGTAGTGGGAGGATGCCTGACTACAATGTCAGAGACTGTGGGTCCTGTGGGGCAGGTGCCAGGGTTGCTGTCCACTGGGGTCCAGAATATGCTGGTCCGGTCATGCCCTCCCCACTCAGTCTGATTGGCTACATGTCAAGGAACATGGCATCTCCCTGGGTGTCTCCACACATCCCCTCCCACTGCTGCTGTGCCCTCCCCCACCATCCATGGCACCACCAGAACTACATTGGCCCCAGGTGCCCTCCAATCCCTGCTTTGCCAGGCAGTGGCACAGGGCCCTTAGACTACCTCTTGGCTTGTCTAAAGTTAGCTCACTTTTGTGACCACAGCAAGGCTTCTATAATTGCAAAAAAAGGGTTGGTGCTGCTCCACCGTGTCGCAACCACCATTGCAACCTGGCGCATGGGTGCTTCTGGTGCAAGGGTGGTGCTGGGTGGTTTTGATGCATGGCATCCTGATTTCAACACAGGTAGCACTGGAAAATTGGCTGCAAACTTTGTTTGCGTCATTTACTTTTGGCAAAGGCACTTTGCATCAAATATTTTCTTCTGAAAATCGAGCCCACAATGTTTAATGAGAATTCAGGTTTTACACACACACACACACACACACACACACACACACACACACACACACCGCACACAATTTAATCAGCATTCTGGTTGCTGGATTTGTTGGAGGGGGTTGAAGCCTTTTTAACTTGACAGTGTAAATTTTGGTTTATGTGGTTTATATATATATTTTTTTTTTTTCATTCATTGGTAATTGAGTAAGGCCCATTAGGCACAAGTGCCTGTCTTCAGGGGTGACCTGGTAGCACTGGTGAGGTTAAGTGACTTGCTCAGAGTCACTCAGTATGCAAGCGGAGGTTGCTGGAATCCAACCCAATTCTGTTGAATGTAGTAAGCTCATTCACATCTCTTTACTCTAACCTGTAGGCTACACTGAAAGCTCCCATTTTTGTATTCTCACACTCTTTTCCTGTTTCCATATCCTTCACTTTCACACAGGGCTGCTAAATTCCATTAATTCTATCTGCCCTTTCCAAACTTGCCTAATGCACAGTCAAGGCCCTCCATGTTTTGGCTAGTTCGGAGGGAGAGGGCCTTGTAAAACAACTGTGATTTAGCCCCCCCCCAGCAGGAAATCCTGTTTATTGTTAGAGATGACTAATGGCTGTATCCCACTGGATGAGCAGGGACACAATGACTGGGCCAACTTCAAAGACCAGGACAGAGGAGATCAAAGGGAAGGGGGTGGTCACTGAAGCCCCCTGTGGATAGGCAGAGGGCCATTGAATTTTATGATACGCTCAGCCTTGATTAGTTTTATTTATTTATTTAGTCATTCGGATAATGTTGTTGAGCACAAGTGCTTTTTTACAAAGGTTCCACATCAAGGGCAAGGACACAGAGAATTTACCAGGATAACACAATAAAGTGCAAAGCTTAGGTAAGGTAGAGATATGATACCTTTATTGTGCTAATTGATTTTAGGCAGAAAAGCTTTGAGATCTAAAATCTTTCATTCAGATATCAGACTTTGTCTTAATTGCCTGTATATTTAAACTATCTCTTAGCCCCAAAAAAGCTATCATCTCAACCCAGCTTATTCAAGGGAGGGCAGCTAACAGGACTCTCCAAATATTCTTCAAAGCTTATGACCCCCCATTCTTGTGTGATGAGCTGCTGTAGCTGGCTACACTGGAACTGGGTCCATTCTACATTGTTTTTCCCGTTTCTGGACAATTTACTTGTCCTTGCTTTTATTGTTCTTGTACTTTCATCCACTGTTGTCACTTAGTTTGTTATTGTGCACCCCTGCCCCCGTTGTATCCCTCTCCCAGGCTGCAAACATGCCTCTCCACCTTTGCAATGGAACAAGGGACACAGCCACTCAAAATATAAACATACAAAACTGCCAGCAGATACAGGCCATGTGGTCTATCAAGTCTGCTCAAGTGTGCAACTAGCAATCCTTTATACTGCAATTGCTCCACCGCCCCTTCACAGTGACCCTCCCCCCTCTGACAAGTCCGTCTTCAGCTGGCCTGCCCCAGTCACCAAACTTTAGACAATAAATAAATCAATAAATGAAATACACAGATTTGTTCCCAGGGCTCTGTCTTTGTTTTACTCAGCATCCTTTACCCTTAAAGAATGTTTTACACTCCATGGGCCCTATGCACTAATAGGTGGAGTGGTTATGCACTGTGGATATGCACCCTTTGAGTCCCCCGTGTGGGATTCACTTATGGGGGCACATAGTCCCTATGTAACCGATCCCCCAGCTGCATGGAGAGCAATGTACCAGAGGGAGTGCATGCAATTCACAAAGATGCATAGTGTTGGCCACAGGGGGGCAAAGGACTGAGCAAGTTACAGCAGTCGGGACCCTACTGTAACCCACTGTATGCCCCCATGGATATGACCCACTGACTGTGGAGGATCCTGGAGTCCCACAGCTGTGCTGGTCCAGCTCTCAGGCTGCTGGTAAGGACTGTGGCTGCTGCAGGGGCGAGTGCCCGGACATTGTGGTGCCATGGCCTGGTGGTGCCTGTCACCCCCCCACCTGACAGCCCCAACTACATAGTCAATGATGCAGCCCCCCACCACATGCCATCCCCGACCCCATAGTAGTGTCAGCACTCCTCCACCATGGCGGCCCTGACCCCGATGCATTGACACCCCCCATTTCCAGATGCTAGTGCTGTGGTGCCTGACAGCCAGTGAATCTCCTCACACCGCCTCAGCTGCTGGCCATCCAAGTGATGCTGGAAGCATGCCACTATATATATGTAGGTGGTGCACTCCCAGCATCAGTTGGATGACCAGAGACTGAGGAGGTGTGTGGAGGGTTGTGCTGCTGGCCATCTAGAGCTATGGCACTGACTGGTGGGTACAGGGGTGGGGGTTGTTGGTGCCATGGGTGGGTGGGGTTGGGGGCCACTGGCTGGCATGACCTTTGCTGGGGTACTGGGTCGGGATTCTGCAGACCGGGGCATGTGGGGGTGGATGGGTAAGGTTGCCATTACAAGTTGGGGCTCTGCTTTGTGGCAGGAGGGGGTGTCCATCTGATCTGTTTTCTTCTAATTGTAGCCCATGCGCTATGTGCCATGGACTACTACCCTGTCTGTTGACTGCCACATAGGTTAAGGGGCCTGGGTTCTGCTGTGGTGGCATTTTTGGGTTCTATCCCAAACTGATAAGAAAGTAGCGCAGTGCCTCCACTCAGAGTAAAGAAATCGTGAGCTGGGTGTTTGTTTGGTACAACCTCCTATGATGCTGTACCTACTCACCTCTTCTTGCAACCACCCCACACACACTAGAAACAGAAACATAGAATTTGATAGCAGATAGGGACTGCCTGGCCCACCCAGCCTGCCCATTTCCTTACCTAATGCATAGGCTGCAGATCCTAGTTAACCAACAGCCTACTTCCTCCTACCCCCCACTAGAATTGCCTTATGTCTGTCCCATGCATTCTTGAATTCCTCCACTGTTTTTGACTCCACTACCTCTTCAGGAAGGCTGTTCCATGTGTCCACAACCCTCTCCATGAAAAAATACTTCACATTACCTCTGAGCCATCCCCTCTCTGTCTTCAAATTGTACCCCCCTGTTCTTGCACACCTCTTTTTCTGAAAGATGCTACCCTCTTGGATACTGTTGATTCCCTTGATGTACTTGAAAGTTTATATCTTGTCCCCCTTGAGTGTATACATATTAAGTTTCTATAATCTCTCTTTGTATGTCTTCTGGTGCAGACCCTGCACCATTTTAGTTGCCCTTCTCTGGACAGCTTCCATCCTGCCTATGTCCTTGCGGAGATGAGGGCTGTAGAACTGGACGCTGAACTCTAGATGCACATATACTTAACAGCTGTGCCAACAACTTACGCACAACACAGGATGTGCAACAACAAAACACAGCTTTATTTCTAATGGGGTAGAGGGCTAGGAAAAGGGGTACCAGGAACAGGAATGCTGTGAATAGGAGAAAGATTGAGTTATTTTTTAAGTAACTGAGCCAGTGGGCTCAAATACACACTAACCCACCCCTACTAGTACCAGTGAATCCCCCTATGTCCTGACTGGGTACCTAGGTTTTGGCAGGCCTGCTTGGTACCGGGGGCTGACTGGCATTGGGGCCCTAGAAACAATTCTGCCTGATATGCTAACAGTTTAAACCTTTACTGCCCTTTTTGTGAGGGCAAGCCCTGGGTATGCACAGTCTTGAAGAAAGGGTTCAGTCTCTAGCACAGTGGGCTCAGGAAATTCAGGTTTCTGCAATGACTCTTGAGGGCAGCAAGCAGATGGGCAGAAAGGATTCATTGGAACAGTCTTGACTTGCTTGAAAGTCTTGCCACTTGTCCCTTCCAACTTGCTTGAAGGTCTGGCTGTTTGTCCACTTCCAACTTGCTTGAAGGTCTGGCCACTTGTCCTCTTCAGCCAGTTTCCAAACCCGCTGCAAAGCTGCCTAGTGTGAGGCCTACTAGGCCACAAAGAGCCCAGACCCAGAAGTGGCTTCTCAGCCCAGCTCCCTCAATGGGTCTAGCATGCACTAGCACTCAGGCACATGCCTGTGACCCTCCCTGAGCCCAATCTGCCCCACTTAGTAGGGGTTAGCAAGTTTCCTACCTAGCTCTGGATTGCAGCTGCAAACGTCTCAGATTCAGATTTCCCCTTGAACAAAACACACAGCTCCGTCGGGCAGCAGGATTCTCAGGCATTCCACCTTTCCAGTGGCTTTTGGCAATTTAGCTTCAGTCTTTAATACAAATCTCCACCTTTTCACAGCTGGCTTTCAGCAGGCAATAGGCTCCTAAAACACTGGATACCTGCAAACCTTTTCCTTTAAAGTCCTTTGCTTTAAAACAATGCCCTTTTTGTTCTGGCACTCACAGTTCCAATCCATCCTTTTCACTGCCTCACAGGGTTTTCTTCACTCTGGTGCAGGCTCTCTGCAGAATCCTGAATCCTCACACTGTCAGGGGCTTTTCACCCAAGAGTCTCAGATATTGTAGGTACCCTAAATGCAAGAAGGGCAGTTACTGTATCTGAAAGGATCTTTATCTTTGTGTTCATATACTTATTTATTTTTTTATTTAAACTTTTGTTAACCAGGTAAATGTTATGAACCCAAGGCCCTTTTTCAAACACAACCTGAGACCATAAATACAGTCAAGATGTTATAAATAAGAGACAGCATTAACAAGTACTAATACATAAAAAAAACAAAGTACGGTAACAACACTTTCAAAGACACTCACATATTAAAGAGCTAAGATAATGTTTTTTAAGATTGCATGTCCCAGCCTTTTTGTAAGGGTACTGGAAGTGAGCTGGAGCAGAAACAGAATAGGCACACAAACTCATCTTCTATTTACATTAGGAACAGATGGGCCCGATTCCAAGATGCATGTCGTAACTTGCAGGCGTATGCGAGTTGCGACATGCACTGCTATGACAGGGACCCTGCACCCTATTCCAGAACAGGCAGGGTTCCCAGCACTTATGCCCTGCAACTTGTGGCAGCCACAGGGCTGTGCCACAGGAAGGGTGCAACCGACGTGGATGCTGCAAGCTACAGACTGCAAGCGGCGAAAGGCATGGCCCCTCCCAGAGCCCCATACACAACACCATGACACTGCCCCACAGGACTGGGGAGGGGCTGGGGAGGCACAGGACCACCCTAGAGCACTTGGCATGTGGGGGGACTGGAACCACCCCATGGGGGGACTGAATGGGGATGGGGTGAGGGGGTGCCAGTGGCCCACAGAGGGCTGCCCTTCCAAAGGGTGTGTGGTGGGCATCCATGGGGGTTGGCTGGAGGGGCAGCAGGCTTGGTGGTGCTTCACCAGTGTATGTATGTATGGTTAGACCAGCTAGTAGCTGGTCTAACTGTACTTATGCCATGGTCTGCTGGGTCCCACCAAGAATCGCGATTTGTGATTCCACCAGCCACCTTCTTAGAATACCAGCATAATTGACGCTGGAATCCTCCTTGCACCTTGTTGCAGGGGGTTGCAGGCATAGTGGGTGGCGTAACCCTTCCCTTTGGTGCAGGCAGCCTGTGCCTTGTTGCAGGCTGCCTCTTGGAATTGCAGTGGGTGTATTGCATGTCACAAAGTGGAATCAGGCTCAGAAAGTCTGAATAAACCATTAGAGCATAGGGTCCTATTATCTTAAAACCATACATTAGAAACAAAGGGGAATCTGCCTCCAAACTTAATACATTATGGGTCAGACAGTTCAAGTTGTACAGACAACTTAGGTTAAGGGGTAACCAACCTGTCAATTTATATAACGTGCATTTTGGGTGCTAAGACGCAGAGTGTCAACAAAGGTGATCTGGAAATTATGTAACGGTAAAAGTATTGTACATATTATGGAACTGTACTTGGAAGATGGCCACTGAGCTGGATGTACTGAAGGCTGCTTTCTCTCTGGCATCTAGGTTGTATTTTCGTGTTTAGCTTCTTTTTACTATTTTTTCACTTTTTCTTTGTTCTTTTTCCCCCGCCTGAATAGCTAAACTGCTTTTTGAGTCAGAGATGGAAAATTAGTGTGCTATTCAGTTGTGGAGTGTTATTGGGACATTCGGGACGTCCTCGAAGTGTACGCTGTGGCTGTTTCGATTGGTCCCGCTATCGCTGTTGCATCATTTTGAAAGATTAGGAGCAACTGCCTTTGATCTGTGCATGCTGTGGACTGCTGCTGCTCTCTTGTTGTTTCTTTTTTGGCTGTGACTGAGAGATTAAGTCATGAAGGAAGGAAGCCTGTGGAGTGGAGTGTGTGTTGACCAGTCTTTGGATGAGAGAGACACTCGGCATTGGTGGAATTCGAGGGGAGCTGCTGTGGGTTGGAACTTGCTCCCATTCAGGGAACTGACTTTTGGAAGTAGAACTGGTGGCATGTCAAATTCAATCTGGAGTTTGGCCAGTCTCTGTGTCAGGACGTTAGGAGATCATTACATCGGTTGGCGGTTTAACCACCAGAGTCTGTAACTGCTCAGGTCGACCGGGCATTAGATTGGCTGGGGAGTCGGCTGCTAGGCCTGTTGTCCACCAAGGCTCTCCACGAGGTCAGCTGGTGGGCAGGAGCCAGTTGGAGAGTCAAGGCAGTGGGGGCAGACATTTCTGGTGATGGCCACCACAAGATAGGGCTTTTAAGCCCTTATCTCCTGCTTGAAGTTGGATTACTACCGGAGGACTGTTTCCAAAGGAGGACTGTTTCCAAAGGAAGAGTGTCTACAATTACCTGGTCAGACCTTATATTCCTTAATTTAAAGTGATTTTTTGTTGAGCAGTGAGAGTGCTTGCTTCATCTCAGATACGCCAAGTAGTGAGAGGGCCTGGGGATCTGAACATCACCTATTACAGTGTTGCTTTATTTCTACATCTCGGTTAAAGGAGGTGTTTTTAGGAGTTTAATCTATGGTTGATAGTCCTAAATTACAGTTATTTGCTCAGTTATGTATTCCCTTCAGTGATTTAAACCTCTTCATGTGGAAACTCCCTTTGTGGCAGGTATTACTTTCTCTCCTGGACCTGAACTTTCAAAGCAGAAACATTCTCTCGTCCAAGACTCAAATATGTGATGTGAAAACCTAAAAATCTTTTCTGAGTGGTTTTCATAGTTTTAACTTATTTAGTTTTATTGTATTATAGTTTATTGTATGGGTGGGGGGTTGATAGTTTAATTTATTTTTAATTTGAATATCTCCCCTCGGTGAGAGAGAGGGGGAGCTTTCAAAAAAGGGATTTAACTTTAATGTTTGGTTGCTGTTTGTTTTTTATTTTACTGTCTTTAAATACTCCCTCAAGTGAGAGTAGAGGGGGTAGTGGATTTTATTATTTATTCTGAGTTGTGGGGGTAGTGGATGTTATTTATTTTGAGTTGTGGGGGTGGGGGTAGTGGATTTTATTACTTATTTTGAGTTGTGGGGGTAGTGGATTTTATTATTTATTGTGGGTTGTGGGGTAGTGGATTTTATTATTTATTTTGAGTCGTGGGGGTAGTTGGGGTAGTGGATTTTAATTATTTATTTTGAGTTGTGGGGGTAGTAGATTTTATTATTTATATTGTGTTGTGGGTGGGGTAGTGGATTTTTTTATTTATTTTGAGTTGTGGGGGTAGTGGATTTTATTATTTATTTTGGGTTGTGGGGTAGTGCATTTTATTATTGATTTTGAGTTGTGGGGGTAGTGGATTTTATTATTTTGAGTTGGTGGGTAATGGATTTTATTATCGCTTTTGAGTTGTGGGGTAGAGGATTTTATTATTGATTTTGAGTTGTGAGGTAGTGAATTTTATTTATTTTGAGTTGTGGGGTAGTGGATTTTATTATTGATTTTTAGATGTGAGGGTAGTGGATTTTCTTATTTATCTTGAGTTGTGGGGTAGTGGATTTTCTTATTTATCTTGGGTTGTGGGTTAGTGGCTTTTATTATTTATTTTGAGTTGTGGGATAGTGGCTTTTATTATTTATTTTGAGTTGTGGGATAGTGGCTTTTATTATTTATTTTGAGTTGTGGGATAGTGGCTTTTATTATTTATTTTGAGTTGTGGGGTAGTGGATTTTATTATTTATTTTGGTTTGTGGGGTAGTGGATTTTATTATTTATTTCAAGTTGATGGGGTAGTAGATTTTATTTATTTTGAGTTGTGGAGCAGGGTAGTGGATTTTATTATTTATTTTGAGTTGTGGGGTAGTAGATTTTATTTATTTTGAGTTGTGGGGTGGGGTAGTAGATTTTATAATTTATTTTGAGTTGTGGGGGTAGTGGATTTTATTTTTTATTTTGAGTTGTGGGGTAGTGGATTTTATTATTTATTTTGGGTTGTGGGGGTAGTGAATTTTATTATTTATTTTGAGTTGTGGGGTAGTGGATTTCATTATTCATTTTTGGCAGTGGGGTAATGGATTTTATTATTTATTTTGTTTTACGGGGTAGTGGATTTTATTATTTATTTTGAGTTGTGGGAGTAGTGGATTTTATTTATTTTGGGTCATGGAGGTAGTGGATTTTAGTATTTATTTTGGGTTGTGGGGTCATGGATTTTATTATTTATATTGGGTTGTGGGGTAGTGGATTTTATTATATATTTTGAGTTGTGGGGCAATGGATTTCATTATTTATTTTTGGTTGTGGGGTAGTGGATTTTATATATTTTGGGTTATGGGGAAGTGGATTTTATTTATTTTGAGCTGTGGGGTAGTGGACTTTATTATTTATTTTGGGTTGTGGGGTAGTGGATTTTATATATTTTGGGTTATGGGGAAGTGGATTTTATTTATTTTGAGCTGTGGGATAGTGGATTTTATTATTTATTTTGGGTTGTGGGAGTAGTGGATTTTATTATTTATTTTGAGTTGTGGGGCAATGGATTTCATCATTTATTTTTGGTTGTGGGGTAGTGGATTTTATATATTTCGGGTTATGGGGAAGTGGATTTTATTTATTTTGAGCTGTGGGATAGTGGATTTTATTATTTATTTTGGGTTGTGGGAGTAGTGGATTTTATTATTTATTTTGGGTTATGGGGTAGTGGATTTTATATATTTTGGGTTATGGGGAAGTGGATTTTATTTATTTTGAGCTGTGGGATAGTGGATTTTATTATTTACTTTGGGTTGTAGGAGTAGTGGATTTTATTATTTATATTGGGTTGGGGTAGTGGATTTTATTATATATTTTGAGTTGTGGGGCAATGGATTTCATAATTTATTTTTGGTTGTGGGGTAGTGGATTTTATATATTTCGGGTTATGGGGAAGTGGATTTTATTTATTTTGAGCTGTGGAGTAGTGGATTTTATTATTTATTTTGGGTTGTGGGGTAGTAGATTTTATTATATATTTTGAGTTGTGGGGCAATGGATTTTATTATTTATTTTTGGTTGTGGGTAGTGGATTTTATTTATTTTGGGTTATGCAGAAGTGGATTTTATTATTTATTTTGAGTTGTGGGGTAGTGGATTTTATTATTTATTTTGGGTTGTGGGGTAGTGCATTTTATTATTGATTTTGAGTTCTGGGGTAGTGGATTTTATTATTTTGAGTTGTGGAGTAATGGATTTTATTATTAATTTTGAGTTGTGTGGGTAGTGGATTTTATTATTTATTTTGTATTGTGGGGTGGGATAGTGGATTTTATTATTTATTTTGAGTTGTGGGGTAGTTGGGTAGTGGATTTTATTATTTATTCTGAGTAGTGGGGTAGTAGATTTTGTTATATATTTTGGGTTGTGGGGTAGTGGATTTTATTATTTATTTTGGGTTGTGGAGTCGTGGCTGTTATTATTTATATTGGGTTGTGGGGGTAGTGGATTTTATTATATATTTTGAGTTGTGGGGCAATGAATTTTATTATTGATTTTGAGTTGAGGGGTAGTGGATGTTATTATTGATTTTGAGTTGTGGGGTAGTGGATTTTATTTTTTATTTTGAGTTGTGTAGTAGTGGATTTTATTATTTATTTTGAGTTGTGGAGTAGTGGATTTTATTATTTATTTTGGGTTGTTGGGGTAGTGGATTTTATTATTTATTTTTGGTTGTGGGGTAGTGGATTTTATTTATTTTGGGTTATGCAGAAGTGGATTTTATTATTATTTTGAGTTGTGGGGTAGCGTTTTTTATTACTTATTTTGGGTTGTGGGGTAGAGCATTTTATTATTGATTATGGGCCAGATTTTCAAACTGCACTCTTCTTAGGTGCAAGCCCTTGCGGTGCGCAAAATAGTTGTGCAGGGGTGTGGCCTGGGCGATATTCAAAGGAGTTGCGCTATTGAGCAACTCCTTTGAATATCACCCCCTGGCCACAGCCACTGTGCATGGTGCAGTGGAACTTGCGGCCACCGCAAGTTGTCAGAGTGGAGCATTCAACTTGCGGTGGCGCAAGTACCATTGCGCCATGTGCAAAATCCCGATATTCAAAAGGTGACATGCAAATGGGGCCATAATTCATGCAAGGTGCCGGGGCCATTTTGCATCTGATTATGGCCCCATTTACGCTCATGATGTCAGTGGACTGAAACTCCGATCACGGGATGTAATTATTAAACACCCCCAACACATCCCTGGTGCCTAGTCTCCCCCACCCACCCACCATGAAGCCCCACCACCCCTCCCCCAGCAGCCAGCGGGCGGCAGCATCCCACCTGCCTGCTGCCCGCTGCCCGCCGACTGACCGCACGGTAGGGCTGCTCATTCACAAAACTGGACTGTCTTGCACGGTATGGGCTGCATGCCCATTGGCTCTTGCTCTGCACCAATGGGCATGCAGCCCTACCTGCAGTCAGTCGGCAGGCAGCGGGCATCAGGCAGATGGGATGCTGCTGCCTGCCAGCCGCCGGGGAGCGGGGTAGGGGCTTCATGGGTGGATGGGTGGGGGGACACTTAGGCACCAGGGATGTGTTGGGGGGTGTTTAATAATTACATCCCGTGATCTGGAGTTTCGGTCCACTGGACCACCAGGGCTATGTTTGGGGGGTTAATGATTACATCCCACGATTGGGATCTATGGTCCACTGGACCACCAGGGATGTGTTCAGGGGGAGTTTAAAGATTACATCCCATGATCGGGATCTATGGTCCACTGGACCACCAGGGATGTGTTCAGGAGGGGGGAGACACATTGCTGCCCGCGATGGGGCTGGTAGGGGTTAAACTATGCCCATATTCGGGCTGCAGGGGGGGGCACAGGGAGTGGGTTGGGGGGCTGGCCACAGGTGGCAGCTGCTGTGTTGCGCCCTGCAATGCAGCAGCTCACCTGTGGGTGGCCCTCAACTTAAGACTTTTTTTTGGCTCAAAGTTGTGCAGGCGCAGGTTGGGGGTTGCGCCTGCACAACTCTGCACATCCTGGCTGAATATCGGGCTGTGCAGTTTATGCATGGTTCCTCCCCCACCAGTTCAGCATGCATTCATTTGCATTGCGCTGTTGCTCAGCCTGTTTTCAGTGGCGCAACTGCCTCCTGCTGAATATCGCAGAATGGAGCAAGTTCGGACTTGCACAGGCGCAACTCTATTGTGCATGGCGCAACCCTTTTGAATATCTGGCCCTTAGAGTTCTGGGGTAGTGGATTTTATTATTTTGAGTTGTGGAGTAATAGATTTTATTATTTATTTTGTGTTGTGGGATAGTGAATTTTATTATATATCTTGGGTTGTGGGGGTAGTGGATTTTATTATATATTTTGAGATGTGGGGTAATGGATTTTATTATTTAATTTTGGTTGTGGGGTAGTGTATTTTATTTATTTTGGGTTGTGGGGAAGTGGATTTTATTATTTATTATGAGTTGTAGGTCTGTGGCTTTTATTATTTATTTTGGGTTGTGGGGGTAGTGGCTTTTATTATTTATTTTGTTTTGTGGGGTAGTGGATTTTAGTATTTATTCTGGGTTGTGGGGTAGTAGATTTTATTATTTTTTTCGAGTTGTGGGGGTGATAGATTGTATAATTTATTTTGAGTTGTGGGGTGGTGTAGTGGATTTTATTAGTTATTTTGAGTTGTGGGGGTAGTTGGGGTCATGGATTTTATTATTTATTTTGAGTTTTGAGGTAGTAGATTTTATTATTTATTTTGAGTTGTTGGGAGGGGTAGTGGATTTTATTATTTATTTTGAGTTGTGGAATAAGTGGATTTTATTATTTATTTTGTGTTGTGGGGTAGTGGATTTTAGTTTTTATTTTGAGTTGTGGGGGTAGTGGATTTTATTATTTATTTTGATTTGCTGGGTAGTTGATTTTATTATTTATTTTGGGTTGTGGGGTAGTTTATTTTATTATTTATTTTGATTTGTGGGTAGTGGCTTTTGTTTGAGTTGTATGTAGTGGACTTTATCTTGGGTTGTGTGGTAGTGGCTTTTATTATTTATTTTGGGTTGTGGGGTAGTGGCTTTTATTATTTTGAGTTGTGGGGTAGTAGATTTTAGTATTTATTTTGGGTTGTGGGGTAGTTATTTTATTATTTATTTCAACTTGTATGGTAATAGATTTCGTTATTTGTTTTGAGTTGTGAGGGTGGGGTAGTGGATTTTATTCATTATTTTGAGTTGTGGGGTAGTTGGGGTAGTGTATTTTATAATTTATTTTGATTTGTGGGTAATAGATTTTATTATTTATTTTGAGCTATAGTGTGGGTACTGGATTTTATTTTTATTTTGAATTGTGAAGGTGTTGATTTTATTATTTATTTTGGGTTGTGTGTGTAGTGGATCTTATTATTTATTCTGAGTTATGGGTAGTGGATTTTATTTTTTATTTTGGGTTGTGGGGGTAGTGGATTTTATTATTCATTTTGGGTTGTGGGGTAGTGGATTTTATTATTTATTTTAGGTTATAGGCAGTGGATTTTATTATTTATTTTGCGTTGTTGGGGTAATGGATTTTATTATTTATTTTGGGTTGTGGAGGTAGTGGATTTTATTTATTTTGGGTTGCGGGGGTAGTGGATTTTATTATATATTTTGAGTTGTGTGGTAGTGGATTTTATTATTTATTTTTAGTTGTGGGGTAGTGGATTTTATTATATATTTTGGATTGTGGGGTAGTGGATTTTATTATTTATTTTGAATTGTGGGGTGGGGTAGTGGATTTGATTATTTATTCAGAGTTGTGGGGTAGTAGATTTTGTTATTTATTTAGGGTAGTGGGGTAGTGGATTTTATTATTTATTTTGGGTTGTGGGGTCGTGGATTTAATTATTTATATTGGGTTGTGGGGTAGTGGATTTTTTTATATATTTTGAGTTGAGGGGCAATGGATTTTATTATTGATTTTGAGTTGAGGGGTAGTGGATTTTATTATTGATTTTGAGTTGTAGGGTAGTGGATTTTATTTTTTATTTTGAGTTGTGTGGTAGTGGATTTTATTATTGATTTTGAGTTGTGGGGTAGTGTATATTATTATTGATTTTGAGTTGTGGGGTAGTGGATTTTATTATTTATTTTGAGTTGTGGGGTAGTGGATTTTATTTTTGATTTTGAGTTGTGGGGTAGTGGGTTTTATTATTTATATTGAGTTGTGGGGTAGTGGATTTATTATTTATTTTGGGTTGTGGGGGTAGTGGATTTTATTATTTATTTTGGGTTGTGGGGTAGTGGATTTTATTAATTTTGGATTGTGGGGAAGTGGATTTTATTATTTATTCTGAGTTGAGGGGTAGTGGATTTTATTATTTATTTTGGGTTGTGGGGGTAGTGGATTTTATTATTCATTTTGGGTTGTGGGGTAGTGGATTTTATTATTTATTTTAGGTTATGGGCAGTGGATTTTATTATTTATTTTGAGTTGTTGAGGTAATGGATTTTATTATTTATTTTGGGTTGTGGAGGTAGTGGATTTTATTTATTTTGGGTTGCAGGGGTAGTGGATTTTATTATATATTTTGAGTTGTGGGGTCGTGGATTTTATTTTTTATTTTGAGTTGTGTGGTAGTGGATTTTATTATTTATTTTTAGTTGTGGGGTAGTGGATTTTATTATTTATTTTGGATTGTGGGGGTAGTGGATTTTATTATTTATTTTGAGTTGTATGAGGTAGTGGATTTTATTATTGATTTTGAGTTGTGGGGTAGTGGATTTTATTATTTATATTAAGACGTAGGGGTAGTGGATTTATTATTTATTTTGGGTTGTGGGGGTAGTGGATTTTATTATTTATTTTGTGTTGTGTGGTAATATATTTTATTTATTTTGGGTTGTGGGGAAGTGGATTTTATTATTTATTGTGGGTTGTGGGATAGTGCATTTTATTGTTGATTTTGAGTTGTGGGGTAGTGGATTTTATTATTTTGAGTTGTTGGGTAATGAATTTCATTACTGATTTTAAGTTGTGGGAGTACTGGATTTTGTTATATATTATAAGTTGTGGGGCAATGGATTTTATTATTTATCTTTGGTTCTGGGGTAGTGGATTTTATTTATTTTGGGTTATGGGGAAGTGGATTTTATTATTTATTTTGAGTTGTGGGGTAGTGGATTTTATTTATTTTGGGTTGTGGAGTACTGGATTTTATTACTTATTTTGGGTTGTGGGGTAGTAGATTTTATTATTTATTTAGAAAATGGGCTTTTTATTTGGAGGCATCTGATTGGCTGGTACCCATTCCACAGGGGTACATTAACTTTCAATAGATGCCCACCAAATAAAAAGTGCCAGCCCTAACCTGCCTGATGCCCACTCCGATATCATTGAGCCTAGCCTGCTTCACCATTGGCTGAAGCAGTGGGCACTCGCTTCAAACAACCACCATTTTTTCTCTCGCTATTAAAGGTCCTTATCAACACCTCCCCATGACTCAAAAACATCACCATAAAAACACTACAAAAGAAAACTGAAACATCAACCCCCGTAGTTACACAGCGCTACATTCGCTACATACAAATACTGCACCGCTTTAAAATGTACTTGCCAGTTCTGTCACCAGCACTGCTACTGATGAGCCCACTTGTCGCCGCTGATGTTTTCACACACTGTATGGTGCGAAACGTTACGAAATCTCGCCCAAAAAGGAAAAACGACAGTTGTATCCACACACACACACACTTGTTTTAAGTCATGTGTGTGTACGCTGGTGCGCGTGTGCGGGGCGTTACTATGACAACCAAACTGACATTAAAAAAAAAGCCGTACACTTTCCCAGATCACTGATAAAAATAATGCCTTCACATCTCTCCTCCTCTGCTGTTTCGTAGTAGCGCTACTCTAGCTTACCTATTCCCACATTGTGCCGCATTATCTCCCCGTGATCAGAAAAAAAAAGCCGTAATTGTGATTGTGTAATGCTGCCATACTCAATACTCATACTCCGTGAAAACCCTGGCTTTTAAAATGAACTGCAGACCCCGCCATATCTTAAGGACTTAGACATTTAAAATGATTGTTTAATGCTGCCAAACTCCATGACAACCCTGGCTTTTAAAATGAACTGCATATCTGAAGGACCTGAAACTTACCAGAGGGCTATATTATCCCATTATGCCAGGCAGAGGAACTATTTAATTCCAAAACGTAATGTAACTAAACTATTTTATTAACAATTTTTTTCTCTGCCATTTCTTTTTACTGTGCCCATTTTCTAAACGCAATAATACCCTTGAGGGTGGGTGGTATGGGCAATACGGGACCTTCCAGGGGCTATAGGCCCTCCGCCTGCGGCGTCGGGCCTCATTACGCCCCTGGATGGTCCGGTATTGCCCAATACCGCCCACCCTCTCGGGTATTATTGCTTAATTTGAGTTGCGGGGTAGTGGATTTATTATTTATTTTGGGTTGTGGGGTAGTGGATTTTATTATTTATTTTTGGTTGTGGGGTAGTGGATTTCATTATTCATTTTTGGTTGTGGGGTAATGGATTTAATTATTTATTTTGTTTTATGGGGTAGTGGATTTTATTATTTATTTTGTGTCATGGAGGTAGTGAATTTTAGTATTTATTTTGGGTTGTGGGGTCATGGATTTTATTATTTATATTGGGTTGTAGGAGTAGTGGATTTTATTTTATATTTTGAGTTGTGGGGCAATGGATTTCATTATTTATTTTTGGTTGTGGGATAGTGGATTTTATATATTTTGGGTTATGGGGAAGTGGATTTTATTTATTTTGAGCTGTGGGGTAGTGGATTTTATTATTTATTTTGGGTTGTGGGAGTAGTGGATTTTATTATTTATTTTGGGTTGTGGGGTAGTGGATTTTATATATTTTGGGTTATGGGGAAGTGGATTTTATTTATTTTGAGTTGTGGGATAGTGGATTTTATTATTTATTTTGGGTTGTAGGAGTAGTGGATTTTATTATTTATATTGGGTTGTGGGGTAGTGGATTTTATTATATATTTTGAGTTGTGGGGCAATGGATTTCATCATTTATTTTTGGTTGTGGGGTAGTGGATTTTATATATTTTGGGTTACGGGGAAGTGGATTTTATTATTTATTTTGCGTTGTAGGTCTGTGGCTTTAATTATTTATTTTGGGTTGTGGGGGTAGTGGATTTTATTTATTTTGGGTTGAGGGGGTAGTGGATTTTATTATATATTTTGAGTTGTGTGGTAGTGGATTTTATTATTTATTTTTAGTTGTGGGGTAGTGGATTTTATTATTTATTTTGGATTGTGGGGGTAGTGGATTTTATTATTTATTTTAAATTGTGGGGTGGGGTAGTGGATTTGATTATTTATTCTGAGTTGTGGGGTAGTAGATTTTGTTATTTATTTTGGGTGGTGGGGTAGTGGATTTTATTATTTATTTTGGGTTGTGGGGTCGGGGATTTTATTATTTATATTGGGTTGTGGGGTAGTGGATTTTATTATATATTTTGAGTTGAGAGGCAATGGATTTTATTATTGATTTTGAGTTGAGGGGTAGTGGATTTTATTATTGATTTTGAGTTGTAGGGTAGTGGATTTTATTTTTTATTTTGAGTTGTGTGGTAGTGGATTTTATTATTGATTTTGAGTTGTGGGGTAGTGGATTTTATTATTTATTTTGAGTTGTGGGGTAGTGGATTTTATTAATTTTGGATTGTGGGGAAGTGGATTTTATTATATATTCTGTGTTACGGGGTAGTGGATTTTACTATTTATTTTGGGTTGTTGAGTACTGGATTTTATTATTTATTTTGGGTTGTGGGGTAGTAGATTTTATTATTTATTTTGAGTTGCTGGGTAGTGGATTTATTATTTATTTTGGGTTGTGGGGTAGTGGAGTTTATTATTTATTTTTGGTTGTGGGGTAGTGGATTTCATTATTCATTTTTGGCTGTGGGGTAATGGATTTTATTATTTATTTTGTTTTATGGGGTAGTGGATTTTATTATTTATTTTGTGTCATGGAGATAGTGGATTTTAGTATTTATTTTGGGTTGTGGGGTCATGGATTTTATTATTTATATTGGGTTGTAGGAGTACTGGATTTTATTTTATATTTTGAGTTGTGGGGCAATGGATTTCATTATTTATTTTTGGTTGTGGGATAATGGATTTTATATATTTTGGGTTATGGGGAAGTGGATTTTATTTATTTTGAGCTGTGGGGTAGTGGATTTTATTATTTATTTTGGGTTGTGGGAGTAGTGGATTTTATTATTTATTTTGGGTTGTGGGGTAGTGGATTTTATATATTTTGGGTTATGGGGAAGTTGATTTTATTTATTTTGAGTTGTGGGATAGTGGATTTTATTATTTATTTTGGGTTGTAGTAGTAGTGGATTTTATTATTCATATTGGGTTGTGGGGTAGTGGATTTTATTATATATTTTGAGTTGTGGGGCAATGGATTTCATCATTTATTTTTGGTTGTGGGGTAGTGGATTTTATATATATTGGGTTACTGGGAAGTGGATTTTATTATTTATTTTGAGTTGTAGGTCTGTGGCTTTTATTATTTATTTTGGGTTGTGGGGTAGTGGATTTTATTTATTTTGGGTTTCGGGAGTAGTGGATTTTATTATATATTTTGAGTTGTGTGGTAGTGGATTTTATTATTTATTTTTAGTTGTGGGGTAAGGGATTTTATTATTTATTTTGAATTGTGGGGTGGGGTAGTAGATTTGATTATTTATTCTGAGTTGTGGGGTAGTAGATTTTGTTATTTATTTTGGGTAGTGGGTGTAGTGGATTTTATTATTTATTTTGGGTTGTGGGGTCATGGATTTTATTATTTATATTGGGTTGTGGGGTAGTGGATTTTATTATATATTTTAAGTTGAGGGGCAATGGATTTTATTATTGATTTTGAGTTGAGGGGTAGTGGATTTTATTATTGATTTTGAGTTGTAGGGTAGTTGATTTTATTTTTTATTTTGAGTTGTGTGGTAGTGGATTTTATTATTGATTTTGAGTTGTGTGGTAGTGGATTTTATTATTTATTTTGAGTTGTGGGGTAGTCGATTTTATTATTGATTTTGAGTTGTGGGGTAGTGGGTTTTATTATTTATATTGAGTTTTGGGGTAGTGGATTTATTATTTATTTTGGGTTGTGGGGGTAGTGAATTTTATTTTTATTTTGGGTTGGGGTAGTGGATTTTATTAATTTTGGATTGTGGAGAAGTGGATTTTATTATTTATTCTGAGTTGCGGGGTAGTGGATTTTATTATTTATTTTGGGTTGTGGGGTAGTGGATTTTATTATTCATTTTGGGTTGTGGGGTAGTGGATTTTATTTTTTATTTTAGGTTATGGGCAGTGTATTTTATTATTTATTTTGAGTTGTTGGGGTAATGGATTTTATTATATATTTTGGGTTGTGGAGGTAGTGGATTTTATTTATTTTGGGTTGCAGGTGTAGTGGATTTTATTATATATTTTGAGTTGTGGGGTCGTGGATTTCATTTCTTATTTTGTGTTGTGTGGTAGTGGATTTTATTATTTATTTTTAGTAGTGGGGTAGTGGATTTTGTTATTTATTTTGGATTGTGGGGGTAGTGGATTTTATTATTTATTTTGAGTTGTATGAGGTAGTGGATTTTATTATTGATTTTGAGTTGTGAGGTAGTGGATTTTATTATTTATATTGAGACGTGGGGTAGTGGATTTATTATTTATTTTGGGTTGTGGGGTAGTGGATTTTTTTATTTATTTTGGGTTGTGTGGTAATGTATTTTATTTATTTTGGGTTGTGGGGGAAGTGGATTTTATTATTTATTCTGAGTTAAGGGGTAGTGGATTTTATTATTTATTGTGGGTTGTGGGATAGTGCATTTTATTGTTGATTTTGTGTTGTGGGGTAGTGGATTTTATTATTTTGAGTTGTGGGGTAATGAATTTCATTACTGATTTTGAGTTGTGGGAGTACTGGATTTTATTATATAATATAAGTTGTGGGGCAATGGATTTTATTATTCATCTTTGGTTCTGGGGTAGTGGATTTTATTTATTTTGGGTTATGGGGAAGTGGATTTTATTATTCATTTTGAGTTGTGGGGTAATGGATTTTATTTATTTTGGGTTGTGGAGTACTGGATTTTATTATTTATTTTGGGTTGTGGGATAGTAGATTTTATTATTTATTTTGAGTTGCTGGGTAGTGGATTTATTATTTATTTTGGGTTGTGGGGTAGTGGATTTTTTTATTTATTTTTGGTTGTGGGGTAGTGGATTTCAGTATTCATTTTTGGCTGTGAGGTAATGGATTTTATTATTTATTTTGTTTTATAGGGTAGTGGATTTTATTAATTTTGTGTCATGGAAGTAGTGGATTTTAGTATTTATTTTGGGTTGTGGGGTCATGGATTTCATTATTTATATTGGGTTGTAGGAGTACTGGATTTTATTTTATATTTTGAGTTGTGGGGCAATGGATTTCATTATTTATTTTTGGTTGTGGGATAGTGGATTTTATATATTTTAGGTTATGGGGAAGTGGATTTTATTTATTTTGAGCTGTGGGGTAGTGGATTTTATTATTTATTTTGGGTTGTGGGAGTAGTGGATTTTATTATTTATTTTGGGTTGTGGGGTAGTGGATTTTATATATTTTGGGTTATGGGGAAGTGGATTTTATTTATTTTGAGTTGTGGGATAGTGGATTTTATTATTTATTTTGGGTTGTAGGAGTAGTGAATTTTATTATTTATATTGGGTTGTGGGGTAGTGGATTTTATTATATATTTTGTGTTGTGGGGCAATGGATTTCATCATTTATTTTTGGTTGTGGGGTAGTGGATTTTATATATTTTGGGTTATGGGGAAGTGGATTTTATTATTTATTTTGAGTTGTAGGTCTGTGGCTTTTATAAATTATTTTGGGTTGTGGGGGTAGTGACTTTTATTATTTATTTTGTTTTGTGGGGTAGTGGATTTTAGTTTTTTTTGGGTTGTGGGATAGTGGATTTTATTATTTTTTTCGAGTTGTAGGGGTAATAGATTGTATAATTTATTTTGAGTTGTGGGGTGGTTTAGTGGATTTTATTAGTTATTTTGAGTTGTGGGGGTAGTTGGGGTTTTGGATTTTATTATTTATTTTGAGTTTTGGGGTAGTAGATTTTATTAATTATTTTGAGTTGTTGGGAGGGGTAGTGGATTTTATTATTTATTTTGAGTTGTGGGATAAGTGGATTTTATTATTTATTTTGTGTTGTGGGTAGTGGATTTTAGTTTTTATTTTGAGTTGTTGGGGTAGTGGATTTTATTATTTATTTTGCGTTGCTGGGTAGTTGATTTTATTATTTATTTTGGGTTATGGGGTAGTTTATTTTATTATTTATTTTGATTTGTGGGGTAGTGGCTTTTGTTTGAGTTGTGGCATAGTGGACTTTATCTTGGGTTGTGTGGTAGTGGCTTTTATTATTTATTTTGGGTTGTGGGGTAGTGGCTTTTATTATTTTGAGTTGTGGGGTAGTAGATTTTAGTATTTATTTTGGGCTGTGGGGTAGTATATTTTATTATTTATTTCAACTTGTGTGGTAATAGATTTTATTTGTTTTGAGTTGTGAGGTGGGGTAGTGGATTTTATTCATTATTTTGAGTTGTGGGGTAGTTGGGGTAGTGTATTTTAAAATTTATTTTGATTGGGGTAATAGATTTTATTATTTATTTTGAGTTATGTGGTGGGGTACTAGATTTTATTTTTTATTTTGAATTGTGGAAGGTGTTGATTTTATTAATTATTTTGGGTTGTGTGGTAGTGGATTTTATTATTTATTCTGAGTTGCTGGATAGTGGATTTAATTATTTATTTTGGGTTGTGGGGGTAGTGGATTTTATTATTCATTTTGGGTTGTGGGGTAGTGGATTTTGTTATTTATTTTAGGTCATGGGCAGTGGATTTTATGATTTATTTTGAGTTGTTGGGGTAATGGATTTTATTTTGGGTTGTGGAGATAGTGGATTTTATTTATTTTGGGTTGTGGGGTAGTGGATTTTATTATATATTTTGAGTTGTATGGTAATGAATTTTATTATTTGTTTTTAGTTGTGGTGTAGTGGATTTTATTATTTATTTTGGATTGTGGGGGTAGTGGATTTTTTTATTTATTTTGACTTGTGTGGTGCGGTAATGGATTTGATTATTTATTCTGAGTTGTGGGGTAGTAGATTTTGTTATTTATTTTGGGTAGTGGGGGTAGTGGATTTTATTTATTTTGGGTTGTGGGTTCGTGGATTTTATTATTTATATTGGGTTGTGGGTAGTGGATTTTTTTATATATTTTGAGTTGAGGGACAATAGATTTTATTATTGATTTTGAGTTGAGGGGTAGTGGATTTTATTATTGATTTTGAGTTGTAGGGTAGTGGATTTTATTTTTTATTTTGTGTTGTGTGGTAGTGGATTTTATTATTGATTTTGAGTTGTGGGGTAGTGGATTTTATTTTTGATTTTGAGTTGTGGGGTAGTGGGTTTTATTATTTATATTGAGTTGTGGGGTAGTGGATTTATTATTAATTTTGGGTTGTGGCGGTACTGGATTTTATTATTTATTTTGGGTTGTGGGTAGTGGATTTTATTAATTTTGGATTTTGGGGAAGTGGATTTTACTATTTATTCCGAGTTGAGGGGTAGTGGATTTTATTATTTATTTTGGGTTGTGGGGGTAGTGGATTTTATTATTCATTTTGGGTTGTGGGGTAGTGGATTTTATTATTTATTTTAGGTTATGGGCAGTGGATTTTATTATATATTTTGAGTTGTTGGGGTAATGGATTTTACTATTTATTTTGGGTTGTGGAGGTAGTGGATTTTATTTATTTTGGGGTGCAGGGGTATTGGATTTTATTATATATTTTGAGTTGTGGGGTCATGGATTTTATTTTTTATTTTGAGTTGTGTGGTAGTGGATTTTATTATTTATTTTGGATTGTGGGGGTAGTGGATTTTTTATTTATTTTGAGTTGTATGTAGTAGTGGAATTTATTATTGATTTTGTGTTGTGGGGTAGTGGATTTTATTATTTATATTGAGACGTGGGGTAGTGGATTTATTATTTATTTTGGGTTGTGGGGGTAGTGGATTTTATTATTTATTTTGGGTTGTGTGGTAATATATTTTATTTATTTTGGGTTGTGGGGGAAGTGGATTTTATTATTTATTTTGGGTTGTGGTGTATTGGATTTTATTACTGATTTTGAGTTGTGGGAGTACTGGATTTTATTATTTATTATAAATTGTGGGGCAATGGATTTAATTATTTATTTTGAGTTGTGGTGGAGTGGATTTTATTATTTATTTTTGAGGTGTGGAGGTAGAGGATTTTAGTATTTATTTTGGGTTGTGGGGTCATGGATTTTATTATTTATATTGGGTTGTAGGAGTAGTGGATTTTATTTTATATTTTGAGTTGTGAGGCAATGGATTTCATTATTTATTTTTGGTTGTGGCATAGTGGATTTTATATATTGTGGGTTATGGGGAAGTGGATTTTATTATTTATTTTGAGTTGTGGGGTAGTAGATTTTATTATTTTGGGTTGTGGGGTAGTGGATTTTATTATTTTTTTGGGGTTGTGGGGTAGTGGATTTTATTATATATTTTGAGTTGTGGGGCAATGGATTTTATTATTTATTTTTGGTTGTGGGTGATGGACTTTATTTATTTTGGGTTATGCAGAAGTGGATTTTATTATTTATTTTGAGTTGTGGGGTAGTGGATTTTATTTATTTTCGGTTGTGGTGTAGAGGATTTTTTTATTTATTTTGGGTTGTGCGGTAGTAGATTTTATTATTTATTTTGAGTTGCGGGGTAGCGGATTTATTATTTATTTTGGGTTGTGGGATCGTGGATTTTATTATTTATATTGGGTTGTGGGGTTGTGGATTTTATTATGTATTTTGAGTTGAGGGGCAGTGGATTTTATTATTGATTTTGAGTTGAGTGGTAGTGGATTTTATTATTGATTTTGAGTTGTGGGGTAGTGGGTTTTATTTTTTATTTTGAGTTGTGGGGTAGTGGATTTTATTATTAATTTTGAGTTGTGGGGTAGTGGGTTTTATTATTCATATTGAGTTGTGGGGTTGTGGAATTATTATTTATTTTGGGTTGTGGGGTAGTGGATTTTATTGTTTATTTTGGGATGTGGGGGTAGTGGATTTTATTAATTTTGGATTGTGGGGGAAGTGGATTTTATTATTTATTCTGAGTTGCGGGGTAGTGGATTTTATTATTTGTTTTGGGTTGTGGTGTAATGGATTTTATTATTTATTTTGGGTTGTGAGGTAATGTATTTTAATTATTTTGGTTTGAGGGTGAAGTGGATTTTATTATTTATTGTGAGTTGTGGAAGGTGTTGATTTTATTTATTTTGGGTTGTGGGGTAGTGGATTTTATTACTGATTTTGAGTTGTGGGAGTACTGGATTTTATTATATATTATAAATTGTGGGGCAGTGGATTTAATTTTTTATTTTGAGTTGCGGGGGAGTGGATTTTATTATTTATTTTTGAGGTGTTGAGGTAGTGGATTTTAGTATTTATTTTGGGTTGTGGGGTCTTGGATTTTATTATTTATATTGGGTTGTAGTAGTAGTGGATTTTATTTTATATTTTGAGTTGTGGGGCAATGGATTTCATTATTTAGTTTTGGTTTTGGGATAGTGGATTTTATTGATTTTGGATTGTGGGGGAAGTGGATTTTATTGTTTATTCTGAGTTAAGGGGTAGTAGATTTTATTATTTATTTTGGGTTGTGGGGTAGTGTATTTTATTATTTATTTTGGGTTATGGGGCGGTGGATTTTATTATTTATTTTGAGTTGTTGGAGTAATGGATTTTATTATTTATTTTGGGTTGTGGAGGTAGTCATTTTTATTTATTTTGGGTTGCGTGGGTAATGGATTTTTTTTATATATTTTGAGTTGTGGGGTATTGGATTTTATTTTTTATTTTGAGTTTTGTGGTAGTGGATTTTATTATTTATTTTTAGTTGTGGGGTTTTGGATTTTATTATTTATTTTGGATTGTGGGGGTAGTAGATTTTATTATTTATTTTGGGTTGTGAGGTAATATATCTTATTTATTTTGGGTTGAGGGGAAGTGGATTTTATTTATTCTGAGTTAAGGGGTATTGGATTTTATTATTTATTTTGGGTTGTGGGGTAGTGCATTTTATTGTTGATTTTGAGTTGTGGAGTAATATATTTTATTATTTATTTTGAGTTATGAGGTTTGGCAGTGGATTTTATTATTTATTTTGAGTTATGGGGTTTGGCAGTGGATTTTATTATTTATTTTGAGTTGTGGAAGGTGTTGATTTTATTTATTTTGGGTTGTGGGGTAGTGGATTTTATTATTGATTTTGAGTTGTGGGAGTACTGGATTTTATTATATATTATAAATTGTGGGGCAATGGATTTAATTATTTATTTTGAGTTGCAGGGGAGTGGATTTTATTATTTATTTTTGAGGTGTTGAGGTAGTGGATTTTAGTATTTATTTTGGGTTGCGGGTTCATGGATTTTATTGTTTATATTGGGTTGTAGGAGTAGTGGATTTTATTTTATATTTTGAGTTGTGGGGCAATGGATTTCATTATTTATTTTTGGTTGTGCGATAGTGGATTTTATATATTTTGGGTTATGAGGAAGTGGAATTTTATTTATTTTGAGCTGTGGGGTAGTGGATTTTATTATTTATTTTGGGTTGTGGGAGTAGTGGATTTTATTATTTATTTTGGGTTGTGGGGTAGTGGATTTTATATGTTTTGGGTTATGGGGAAGTGGGTTTTATTTATTTTGAGTTGTGGGATAGTGCATTTTATTATTTATTTTGGGTTGTAGGAGTAGTGGATTTTATTATTTATATTGGGTTGTGGGGTAGTGGATTTTATTATATATTTTGAGCTGTGGGGTAATGGATTTCATCATTTATTTTTGGTTGTGGGGTAGTGGATTTTATATATTTTGGGTTACGGGGAAGTGGATTTTATTATTTATTTTGAGTTGTAGGTCTGTGGCTTTTATTATTTATTTTGGGTTGTGGGGGTATTGGCTTTTATTATTTATTTTGTTTTGCGGGGTAATGGATTTTAGTATTTATTTTGGGTTGTGGTGTAGTGGATTTTATTATTTTTTTTTGAGTTGTGGTGGTGATAGATTGTATAATTTATTTTGAGTTGTGGGGTGGTGTAGTGGATTTTATTAGTTATTTTGAGTTGTGGGGGTAGTTGGGGTCATGGATTTTATTATTTATTTTGAGTTTTGGTGTAGTAGATTTTATTATTTCTTTTGAGTTGTTGGGAGGGGTAGTGGATTTTATTATTTATTTTGGATTGTGGGATAAGTGGATTTTTTATTTATTTTGTGTTTTGGGGTAGTGGATTTTAGTTTTTATTTTGAGTTGTGGGGTAGTGGATTTTATTATTTATTTTGTGTTGCTGTGTAGTTGATTTTATTATTTATTTTGGGTTGTGGGGTAGTTTATTTTATTATTTATTTTGATTTGTGGGGTAGTGGCTTTTGTTTGAGTTGTGGCGTAGTGGACTTTATCTTGGGTTGTGTGGTAGTGGCTTTTATTATTTATTTTGGGTTGTGGGGTAGTGGCTTTTATTATTTTGAGTTGTGGGGTAGTGGATTTTATTATTTATTTTGGGTTGTGGGAGTAGTGGATTTTATTATTTATTTTGGGTTGTGGGGTAGTGGATTTTATATATTTTGGGTTATGGGGAAGTTGATTTTATTTATTTTGAGTTGTGGGATAGTGGATTTTATTATTTATTTTGGGATGTAGGGGTAGTGGATTTTATTATTTATATTGGGTTGTGGGGTAGTGGATTTTATTATATATTTTGAGTTGTGGGGCAATGGATTTTATCATTTATTTTTTGTTGCGGGGTAGTGGATTTTATATATTTTGGGTTACTGGAAGTGGATTTTATTATTTATTTTGAGTTTTGGGGTAGTGGATTTTATTATATATTTTGAGTTGTGGGGCAATGGATTTTATAATTTATTTTTGGTTGTGGGTAATGGATTTTTTTTATTTTGGGTTATGCAGAAGTGGATTGTATTATTTATTTTGAGTTGTGGGGTAGTGGATTTTATTTATTTTGGGTTGTGGTGTAGTGGATTTTATTATTTATTTTGGGTAGTGCGGTAGTAGATTTTATTATTTATTTTGAGTTGCGGGGTAGTGGATTTATTATTTATTTTGGGTTGAGGGATCGTGGATTTTATTATTTATATTTGGTTGTGGGGTAGTGGATTTTATTATGTATTTTGAGTTGAGGGGCAATGGATTTTATTATTGATTTTGAGTTGAGGGGTAGTGGATTTTATTATTGATTTTGAGTTGTGGGGTAGTGGGTTTTATTTTTTATTTTGAATTGTGTGGTAGTGGATTTTATTATTCATTTTGAGTTGTGGGGTAGTGGATTTTATTATTGATTTTGAGTTGTGGAGTAGTGGATTTTATTATTGATTTTGAGTTGTGGGGTAGTGGGTTTTATTATGCATATTGAGTTGTGGGGTTGTTTATTTATTATTTATTTTGGGTTGTGGGGTAGTGGATTTTATTTTTTTTTTTGGGATGTGGGGGTAGTGGATTTTATTAATTTTGGATTGTGGGGAAGTGGATTTTATTATTTATTCTGAGTTGTGGGGAAGTGGATTTTATTATTTATTTTCGGTTGTGGGGTAGTGGATTTTATTATTTATTTTTGGTTGTGGGGTAGTGGATTTCATTATTCATTTTTGGCTGTGGGGTAATGGATTTTATTATTTATTTTGTTTTTATAGGGTAGTGGATTTTATTATTTATTTTGTGTCATGGAGATAGTGGATTTTATTATTTATTTTGGGTTGTGGGGTCATGGATTTTATTATTTATACTGGGTTGTAGGAGTAGTGGATTTTCTTTTATATTTTGAGTTGTGGGGCAATGGATTTCATTATTTATTTTTGGTTGTGGGATAGTAGATTTTATATATTTTGGGTTATGGAGAAGTGGATTTTATTTATTTTGAGCTGTGGGGTAGTGGATTTTATTTTTTATTTTGGGTTGTGGGAGTAGTGGATTTTATTATTTATTTTGGGTTGTGTGGTAGTGGATTTTATTATATATTTTGAGTTGCGGGGCAATGGATTTCATCATTTATTTTTTATTGTGGGGTAGTGAATTTTATATATTTTGGGTTACGGGAAGTGGATTTTATTATTTATTTTGAGTTGTGGGGTAGTGGATTTTATCGTATATTTTGAGTTGTGGGGCAATGGATTTTATTATTTATTTTTGTGGCTTTGGGTAATGGATTTTATTTATTTTGGGTTATGCAGAAGTGGATTTTATTATTTATTTTGAGTTGTTGGGTAGTGGATTTTATTTATTTTGGGTTGTGGTGTATTGGATTTTATTATTTATTTTGGGTTGTGCGGTAGTAGATTTTATTATTTATTTTGAGTTGCGTGGTAGTGGATTTATTATTTATTTTGGGTTGTGGGATTGTGGATTTTATTATTTATATTGGGTTGCGGGGAAGTGGATTTTATTATGTATTTTGAGTTGAGGGGCAATGGATTTTATTATTGATTTTGAGTTGAGGGGCAGTGGATTTTATTATTGATTTTGAGTTGCGGGGTAGTGGGTTTTATTTTTTATTTTGAATTGTGTGGTAGTGGATTTTATTATTCATTTTGTGTTGTGGGGTAGTGGATTTTATTATTGCTTTTGAGTTGTGGGGTAGTGGATTTTATTATTGATTTTGAGTTGTGGGGTAGTGAGTTTTTTTATGCATATTGAGTTGTGGGATTGTGGATTTATTATTTATTTTGGGTTGTGGGGTAGTGGATTTTATTATTTATTTTGGGTTGTGAGGTAATGTATTTTATTTATTTTGGGTTGAGGGTGAAGTGGATTTTATTATTTATTCTGAGTTAAGGGGTAGTGGATTTTATTATTTATTTTGGGTTGTGGGGTAGTGGATTTTATTATTTATTTTGGGTTATGGGGCAGTGGATTTTATTATTTATTTTGAGTTGTTGGAGTAATGGAATTTATTATTTATTTGGGGTTGTTGACGTAGTCGTTTTTATTTATTTTGGGTTGTGGGGTAGTGGATTTTATTATATATTTTGAGTTGTAGGGTATTGGATTTTATTTTTTATTTTGAGTTTTGTGGTAGTGGATTTTATTATTTATTTTTAGTTGTGGGGTAGTGGATTTCATTATTCATTTTTGGCTGTGGGGTAGTGGATTTAATTATTCATTTTTGGCTGTGGGGTAATGGATTTTATTATTTATTTTGTTTTATGGGGTAGTGGATTTTATTATTTATTTTGTGTCATGGAGGTAGTGGATTTTAGTATTTATTTTGTGTTGTGGGGTCATGGATTTTATTATTTATATTGGGTTGTAGGAGTAGTGGATTTTATTTTATATTTTGAGTTGTGGGGCAATGGATTTCATTGTTTATTTTTGGTTGTGGGATAGTGGATTTTATATATTTTGGGTTATGGGGAAGTGGATTTTATTTATTTTGAGCTGTGGGGTAGTGGATTGTATTATTTATTTTGGGTTGTGGGAGTAGTGGATTTTATTATTTTTTTGGGTTGTGGGGTAGTGGATTTTATATATTTTGGGTTATGGGGAAGTGGATTTTATTTTCTTTGAGTTGTGGGATAGTGGATTTTATTATTTATTTTGGGTTGTAGGAGTAGTGGATTTTATTATTTATATTGGGTTGTGGGGTAGTGGATTTTATTATATATTTTGAGTTGTGGATCAATGGATTTCATCATTTATTTTTGATTGTGGGGTAGTGGATTTTATTTATTTTGGGTTGTGGGGTAGTGGATTTTATTATTTATTTTGGGTTGCTGGGTAGTGGATTTTATTATATATTTTGAGTTGTGGGGCAATGGATTTTATTATTTATTTTTGGTTTTGAGTAATGGATTTTATTTATTTTGGGTTATGCAGAAGTGAATTTTATTATTTATTTTGAGTTGTGGTTTAGTGGATTTTATTTATTTTGGGTTGTGGTGTAGTGGATTTTATTATTTATTTTGGGTTGTGCGGTAGTAGATTTTATTATTTATTTTGAGTTGCGGGGTAGTGGATTTATTATTTATTTTGGGTTGTGGGATCGTGGATTTTATTATTTATATTGGGTTGTGGGGTAGTGGATTTTATTATGTATTTTGAGTTGAGGGGCAATGGATTTTATTATTGATTTTGAGTTGAGGGGTAGTGGATTTTATTATTGATTTTGTGTTGTGGGGTAGTGGGTTTTATTTTTTATTTTGAGTTGTGGGGTTGTGGATTTTATTATTGATTTTGAGTTGTGGGGTAGTGGGTTTTATTATTCATATTGAGTTGTGGTGCTGTGGAATTATTATTTATTTTGGTTTGTGGGGTAGTGGATTTTATTATTTATTTTGGGATGTGGGGGTAGTGGATTTTATTAATTTTGGATTTTGGGGAAGTGGATTTTATTGTTTATTCTGAGTTGAGGTTTAGTGGATTTTATTATTTATTTTGGGTTGTGGTGTAGTGGATTTTATTATTTATTTTGGGTTGTGAGGTAATATATTTTATTTATTTTGGGTTGAGGGTGAAGTGGATTTTATTATTTATTTTGAGTTAAGGGGTAGTGGATTTTATTATTTATTTTGGGTTGTGGGGTAGTGTATTTTATTATTTATTTTGGGTTATGGGGCAGTGGATTTTATTATTTATTTTGAGTTGTTGGAGTAATGAATTTTATTATTCATTTTGGGTTGTGGAGGTAGTCGTTTTTATTTATTTTGGGTTGCTGGGGTAGTGGATTTTATTAAATATTTTGAGTTGTGGGGTATTGGATTTTATTTTTTATTTTGAGTTTTGTGGTAGTGGATTTTATTATTTATTTTGAGTTGTGGGGTAGTGGATTTTATTTTGGTTGTGGTAGTATTTATTATTTTTTGAGTTGTGGGTAGTGATTTTATTATTTATTTTGGGTTGTGGGTGAGTGCATTTTATTATTGATTTTGAGTTGTGGGTAATAGATTTTATTATTTATTTTGAGTTATGAGGTTTGGTAGTGGATTTTATTATTTATTTTGAGTTGTGGAAGGTGTTGATTTTATTATTATTTTGGGTTGTGGGGTAGTGGATTTTATTACTGATTTTGAGTTGTGGGAGTACTGGATTTTATTATATATTATAAATTGTGGGGCAATGGATTTAATTATTTATTTTGAGTTGTGAGGGAGTGGATTTTATTATTTATTTTTGAGGTGTGGAGGTAGAGGATTTTAGTATTTATTTTGGGTTGTGGGGTCATGGATTTTATTATTTATATTGGGTTGTAGGAGTAGTGGATTTTATTTTATATTTTGAGTTGTGGGCAATGGATTTCATTATTTATTTTGGTTTTGGATGATGGATTTTATATATTTTGGGTTATGGGGAAGTGGATTTTATTTATTTTGAGCTGTGGGGTAGTGGATTTTATTATTTATTTTGGGTTGTGGGAGTAATGGATTTTATTATTTATTTTGGGTTGTGGGGTAGCGGAGTTTATATATTTTGGATTATGGGGAAGTGTATTTTATTTATTTTGAGTTGTGGGATAGTGTATTTTATTATTTATTTTGGGTTGTGGGGTAGTGGATTTTATTATGTATTTTGTGTTGTGGATCAATGGATTTCATCATTTATTTTTGGTTGTGGGGTAGTGATTTTATTTATTTTGGGTTACCGGGAATTGGATTTTATTATTTATTTTGAGTTGTGGGGTAGTGGATTTTATTTATTTTGGGTTGTGGGGTAGTGGATTTTATTATTTATTTTGGGTTGTGGGGTAGTGGATTTTATTATATATTTTGAGTTGTGGGGCAATGGATTTTATTATTTATTTTTGGTTGTGGGTAATGGATTTTATTTATTTTGGGTTATGCAGAAATGGATTTTATTATTTATTTTGAGTTGTGGGGTAATGGATTTTATTTATTTTGGGTTGTGGTGTTGAGTATTTTATTATTTATTTTGGGCTGTGAAGTAGTAGATTTTATTATTTATTTTGAGTTGCGGGGTAGTGGATATATTATTTATTTTGGGTTGTGGGATCGTGGATTTTATTATTTATATTGGGTTGTGGGGTAGTGGATTTTATTATGTATTTTGAGTTGAGGGGCAATGGATTTTATTATTGATTTTGAGTTGAGGGGTAGTGGATTTTATTATTGATTTCTAGTTGTGGGGTAGTGGGTTTTATTATTCATATTGAGTTGTGGGGTTGTGGAATTATTATTTATTTTGGGTTGTAGGGTAGTGGATTTTATTATTTATTTTGGGATGTGGGGTAGTGGATTTTATTAATTTTGGATTGTGGGGGAAGTGGATTTGATTATTTATTCTGAGTTGCGGGGTAGTGGATTTTATTATTTATTTTGGGTTGTGGAGGTAGTCATTTTTATTTATTTTGGGTTGCGTGGGTAATGGATTTTATTATATATTTTGAGTTGTGGGGTAATGGATTTCATTTTTTATTTTGAGTTTTGTGGTATTGGATTTTATTATTTATTTTTAGTTGTGGGGTATTGGATTTTATTATTTATTTTGGATTGTGGGGGTAGTAGATTTTATTTATTTTGGGTTGTGAGGTAATATATCTTATTTATTTTGGGTTGAGAGGAAATGGATTTTATTATTTATTCTGAGTTAAGGGGTATTGGATTTTATTTATTTTGGGTTGTGGGGTAGTGCATTTTATTGTTGATTTTGAGTTGTGGAGTAACAGATTTTATTATTTATTTTGAGTTATGGGGTTTGGCAGTGGATTTTATTATTTATTTTGAGTTGTAGAAGGTGTTGATTTTATTTAGTTTGGGTTATGGGTAGTGGATTTTATTACTGATTTTGAGTTGTGGGAGTACTGGATTTTATTATATATTATAAATTGTGGGCAATGGATTTAATTATTTATTTTGAGTTGCGGGGGAGTGGATTTTATTATTTATTTTTGAGGTGTAGTGGAGTAGTTTTAGTATTTATTTTGGGTTGTGGGGTCATGGATTTTATTATTTATATTGGGTTGTAGGGTAGTGGATTTTATTTTATATTTTGAGTTGTGGGGCAATGGATTTCATTATTTATTTTTGGTTGTGGGATAGTGGATTTTATATATTTTGGGTTATGGGAAGTGGGTTTTATTTATTTTGAGCTGTGGGTAGTGGATTTTATTATTTATTTTGGGTTGTGGGAGTAGTGGATTTTATTATTTATTTTGGGTTGTGGGGTAGTGGATTTTATATATTTTGGGTTATGGGGAAGTGGATTTTATTTTTTTTGAGTTGTGGGATAGTGCATTTTATTATTTATTTTGGGTTGTAGGAGTAGTGGATTTTATTATTTATATTGGGTTGTGGAGTAGTGGATTTTATTATATATTTTGAGCTGTGGGGTAATGGATTTCATCATTTATTTTTGGTTGTGGGGTAATGGATTTTATATATTTTTGGTTACGGGGATGTGGATTTTATTATTTATTTTGAGTTGTAGGTCTGTGGCTTTTATTATTTATTTTGGGTTGTGGGGTAGTGGCTTTTATTATTTATTTTGTTTTACGGGGTAGTGGATTTTAGTATTTATTTTGGGTTGTGGGGTAGTGGAGTTTATTATTTTTTTCGAGTTGTGGGTGTGATAGATTGTATAATTTATTTTGAGTTGTGGGGTTGTGTAGTGGATTTTATTAGTTATTTTGAGTTGTGGGGGTAGTTGGGGTCGTGGATTTTATTATTATTTTGAGTTTTGGTGTAGTAGATTTTATTATTTATTTTGAGTTGTTGGGAGGGTAGTGGATTTTATTATTTATTTTGAGTTGTGGGATAAGTGGATTTTATTATTTATTTTGTGTTGTGGGGTAGTGGATTTTAGTTTTTATTTTGAGTTGTGGGGTAGGATTTTTTATTTATTTTGGTTGCTGGGTAGTTGATTTTATTATTTATTTTTGGGTTGTGGGGTAGTTTATTTTATTATTTATTTTGATTTGTGGTGTAGTGGCTTTTGTTTGAGTAGTAGGCATAGTGGACTTTATCTTGGGTTCTGTGGTAGTGGCTTTTATTATTTATTTTGGGTTGTGGGGTAGTGGCTTTTATTATTTTGAGTTGTGGGGTAGTAGATTTTAGTATTTATTTTGGGTTGTGGGGGTAGTATATTTTATTATTCATTTCAACTTGTGTGGTAATAGATTTCGTTATTTGTTTTGAGTTGTGAGGTGGGGTAATGGATTTTATTCATTATTTTGAGTTGTGGGGTAGTTGGGGTAGTGTATTTTATAATTTATTTTGATTTGTGTGGTAATAGATTTTATTATTTATTTTGAGCTATGCAGTGGGGTACTGGATTTTATTTTTTATTTTGAATTGTGGAAGGTGTTGATTTTATTAATTATTTTGGGTTGTGTGGTAGTGGATTTTATTATTTATTCTGAGCTGCGGGGTAGTGCATTTTATTATTTATTTTGTGTTGTGGGGGTTGTGGATTTTATTATTCATTTTGGGTTGTGGGGTAGTGGATTTTATTATTTATTTTAGGTTATGGGCAGTGGATTTTATTATTTATTTTGAGTTGTTGGGTAATGGATTTTATTGTTTATTTTGGGTTGTGAGTAGTGGATTTTATTTATTTTGGGTTGTGGGTAGTGGATTTTATTATATATTTTGAGTTGTGTGGTAGTGGATTTTATTATTTATTTTAGTTGTGGGTAGTGGATTTTATTATTTATTTTGGATTGTGGGGTAGTGGATTTTATTATTATTTTACTTGTGTGGTGGGGTAATGATTTGATTATTTATTCTTAGTTGTGGGGTTGTAGATTTTGTTATTTATTTTGGGTAGTGGGGTTAGTGGATTTTATTTATTTTGGGTTGTGGGGTCGTGGATTTTATTATTTATTTTGGGTTGTGGGGTAGTGGATTTTATTATATATTTTGAGTTGAGGGGCAATGGATTTTATTATTGATTTTGAGTTGAGGGGTAGTGGATTTTATTATTGATTTTGAGTTGTAGGGTAGTGGATTTTATTTTTTATTTTGAGTTGTGTGGTAGTGGATTTTATTATTGATTTTGAGTTGTGGGGTAGTGGATTTTATTATTTGTTTTGAGTTGTGGGGTAGTGGATTTTATTATTGATTTTGAGTTTTGGGGTAGTGAGTTTTATTATTTATATTGAGTTGTGGGGTAGTGGATTTATTATTTATTTTGGGTTGTGGGGGTAGTGGATTTTATTATTTATTTTCGGTTGTGGGGTAGTGGATTTTATTAATTTTGGATTGTGGGGAAGTGGATTTTATTATTTATTCTGAGGTGCGGGGTTGTGGATTGTATTATTTATTTTGGGTTGTGGGGGTAGTGGATTTTATTATTCATTTTGGGTTGTGGGGTAGTGGATTTTATTATTTATTTTAGGTCATGGGCAGTGGATTTTATGATTCATTTTGAGTTGTTGGGGTAATGGATTTTATTTTGGGTTGTGGAGATAGTGGATTTTATTGATTTTAGGTTGCAGGGGTAGTGGATTTCATTATATATTTTGAGTTGTGTGGTAGTGGATTTATTTATTTTTAGTTGTGGGGTAGTGGATTTTATTATTTATTTTGGATTGTGGGTAGTGGATTTTTTATTTATTTTGACTTGTGTGGGGTAATGGATTGATTATTTATTTTGAGTTGTGGAGTAGTAGATTTTATTATTTATTTTGGTAGTGGGTAGTGGATTTTATTTATTTTGGGTTGTGGGGTCGTGGATTTTATTATTTATATTGGGTTGTGGGTCGTGGATTTTTTATATATTTTGAGTTGAGGGGCAATGGATTTTATTATTGATTTTGAGTTGATGGGTAGTGGATTTTATTATTGATTTTGAGTTGTAGGGTAGTGGATTTTATTTTTTATTTTGTGTTGTGTGGTAGTGGATTTTATTATTGATTTTGAGTTGTGGGGTAGTGGATTTTATTATTTGTTTTGAGTTGTGGGGTAGTGGATTTTATTTTTGATTTTGAGTTGTGGGGTAGTGGGTTTTATTATTTATATTGAGTTCTGGGGTAGTGGATTTATTATTAATTTTGGGTTGTGGGGGTTGTGGATTTTATTATTTATCTTGGGTTGTGGGTAGTGGATTTTATTAATTTTGGATTGTGGGGAAGTGGATTTTATTATTCATTTTGGGTTGTGGGGTAGTGGATTTTATTTATTTTAGGTTATGGGCATTGGATTTTATTATTTATTTTGAGTTGTTGGGGTAATGGATTTTACTATTTATTTTGGGTTGTGGAGGTAGTGGATTTTATTTATTTTGGGTTGCAGGGGTTTCGGATTTTATTATATATTTTGAGTTGTGGGGTCGTGGATTTTATTTTTTATTTTGAGTTGTGTGGTAGTGGATTTTATTATTTATTTTGGATTGTGGGGGTAGTGGATTTTATTATTTATATTGAGACGTGGGGTAGTGAATTTATTATTTATTTTGGGTTGTGGGGGTAGAGGATTTTATTATTTATTTTGGGTTGTGTGGTAATATATTTTATTTATTTTTGGGTTGTGGGGAAGTGGATTTATTATTTATTCTGAGTTAAGGTGTAGTGGATTTTATTATTTATTTGGGTTGTGGGATAGTGCATTTTATTATTTTGAGTTGTGGGGTAATGAATTTCATTACTGATTTTGAGTTGTCGGAGTACTGGATTTTATTATATATTATAAGTTGTGGGGCAATGGATTTTATTATTGATTTTGAGTTGAGGGGTAGTGGATTTTATTATTGATTTTGAGTTGTAGGGTAGTGGATTTTATTTTTATTTTGAGTTGTGTGGTAGTGGATTTTATTATTTTGAGTTGTGGGTAGTGGATTTTATTATTTGTTTTGAGTTGTGGAGTGTGAGTTTATTATTGATTTTGAGTTTTGGGGTAGTGAGTTTTATTATTTATATTGAGTTGTGGGGTAGTGGATTTATTATTTATTTTGGGTTGTGGGGGTAGTGGATTTTATTATTTATTTTGGTTGTGGGGTAGTGGATTTTATTAATTTTGGATTGTGGGAAGTGGATTTTATTATTTATTTGAGGTGTGGGGTTGTGGATTGTATTATTTATTTTGGGTTTGGGGTAGTGGATTTTATTATTCATTTTGGGTTGTGGGGTAGTGGATTTATTATTTATTTTAGGTCATGGGCAGTGGATTTTATGATTCATTTTGAGTTGTTGGGGTAATGGATTTTATTTTGGGTTGTGGAGATAGTGGATTTTATTGATTTTAGGTTGCAGGGGTAGTGGATTTCATTATATATTTTGAGTTGTGTGGTAGTGGATGTTATTTATTTTTAGTTGTGGGGTAGTGGATTTTATTATTTATTTTGGATTGTGGGGTAGTGGATTTTTTTTTATTTATTTTGACTTGTGGGGTGGGGTAATGGATTTGATTATTTATTCTGAGTTGTGGAGTAGTAGATTTTGTTATTTATTTTGGGTAGTGGGGGTAGTGGATTTTATTTATTTTGGTTGTGGGTGTGGATTTTATTTATATTGGGTTGTGGGTAGTGGATTTTTATATATTTTGAGTTGAGGGGCAATGGATTTTATTATTGATTTTGAGTTGAGGGTAGTGGATTTTATTATTGATTTTGAGTTGTAGGGTAGTGGATTTTATTTTTATTTTGTGTTGTGTGGTAGTGGATTTATTATTGATTTTGAGTTGTGGGGTAGTGGATTTTATTATTTGTTTTGAGTTGTGGGGTAGTGGATTTTAATTTTGATTTTGAGTTGTGGGGTAGTGGGTTTTATTATTTATATTGAGTTCTGGGGTAGTGGATTTATTATTAATTTTGGGTTGTGGGGGTTGTGGATTTTATTATTTATCTTGGGTTGTGGGTAGTGGATTTTATTAATTTTGGATTGTGGGGAAGTGGATTTTATTATTCATTTTGGGTTGTGGGGTAGTGGATTTTATTTATTTTAGGTTATGGGCATTGGATTTTATTATTTATTTTGAGTTGTTGGGGTAATGGATTTTACTATTTATTTTGGGTTGTGGAGGTAGTGGATTTTATTTATTTTGGGTTGTGCAGGGTTTGGATTTTATTATATATTTTGAGTTGTGGGGTCGTGGATTTTATTTTTTATTTTGAGTTGTGTGGTAGTGGATTTTATTATTTATTTTGGATTGTGGGGGTAGTGGATTTTATTATTTATATTGAGACGTGGGGTAGTGAATTTATTATTTATTTTGGGTTGTGGGGGTAGAGGATTTTATTATTTATTTTGGGTTGTGTGGTAATATATTTTATTTATTTTTGGGTTGTGGGGGAAGTGGATTTTATTATTTATTCTGAGTTAAGGGGTACTGGATTTTATTATTTATTGTCGGTTGTGGGATAGTGCATTTTATTATTTTGAGTTGTGGGGTAATGAATTTCATTACTGATTTTGAGTTGTCGGAGTACTGGATTTTATTATATATTATAAGTTGTGGGGCAATGGATTTTATTATTTATCTTTGGTTCTGAGGTTGTGGATTTTATTTATTTTGGGTTATGGGGAAGTGGATTTTATTATTTATTTTGAGTTGTGGGGTAGTGGATTTTATTTATTTTGGGTTGTATTGTACTGGATTTTATTATTTATTTTGGTTGTGGGGTAGTGGATTTTATTATTTATTTTGAGTTGCTGGGTAGTGGATTTATTATTTATTTTGGGTTGTGGGGTAGTGGATTTTATTATTTATTTTTGGTTGTGGGGTAGTGGATTTCATTATTCATTTTTGGCTGTGGGGTAATGGATTTTATTATTTATTTTGTTTTATAGGGTAGTGGATTTTATTATTTATTTTGTGTCATGGAGATTGTGGATTTTAATATTTATTTGGGGTTGTGAGGTCACGGAGTTTATTATTTATACTGGGTTGTAGGAGTAGTGGATTTTCTTTTATATTTTGAGTTGTGGGGCAATGGATTTCAATATTTATTTTTGGTTGTGGGATAGTAGATTTTATATATTTTGGGTTATGTGGAAGTGGATTTTATTTATTTTGAGCTGTGGGAGTAGTGGATTTTATTATTTATTTTGGGTTGTGGGGTAGTGGATTTTATATATTTTGGGTTATGGGGAAGTTGATTTTATTTATTTTGAGTTGTGGGATAGTGGATTTTATTATTTATTTTGGGATGTAGGGGTAGTGGATTTTATTATTTATATTGGGTTGTGGGGTAGTGGATTTTATTATATATTTTGAGTTGTGGGGCAATGGATTTCATCATTTATTTTTTGCTCTGGGGTCGTGGATTTTATATATTTTGGGTTACGGTAAGTGGATTTTATTATTTATTTTGAGTTGTGGGGCAATGGATTTCATCATTTATTTTTTGCTGTGGGGTAGTCGATTTTATATATTTTGGGTTACGGTAAGTGGATTTTATTATTTATTTTGAGTTGTGGGGCAATGGATTTTATTATTTATTTTTGGTTGTGGGTAATGGATTTTATTTATTTTGGGTTATGCAGAAGCGGATTTTATTATTTATTTTGAGTTGTGGGGAAGTGGGTTTTATTTTTTATTTTGAATTGTGTGGTAGTGTATTTTATTATTCATTTTGAGTTGTGGGGTAGTGGATTTTATTATTGATTTTGAGTTGTGGGGTAGTGGGTTTTATTATGCATATTGAGTTGTGGGGTTGTGGATTTATTATTTATTTTGGGTTGTGGTGTAGTGGATTTTATTATTTATTTTGGGATGTGGGGGTAGTGGATTTTATTAATTTTGGATTGTGGGGGAAGTGGATTTTATTATTTATTCTGAGTTGCGGGGAAGTGGATTTTATTATTTATTTTGGGTTGTGGGGTAGTGGATTTTATTATTTATTTTGGGTTGTGAGATAATATATTTTATTTATTTTGGGGTGAAGGTGAAGTGGATTTTATTATTTATTCTGAGTTAAGGGGTAGTGGATTTTATTATTTATTTTGGGTTGTGGGGTAGTGGATTTTATTATTTATTTTGGGTTATGGGGCAGTGGATTTTATTATTTATTTTGAGTTGTTGGAGTAATGGATTTTATTATTTATTTTGGGTTGTTGAGGTAGTCATTTTTATTTATTTTGGGTTGCGGGGTAGTGGATTTTATTATATATTTTGAGTTGTGGATTATTGGATTTTATTTTGAGTTTGTGGTAGTGGATTTTATTATTTATTTTTAGTTGTTGGGTAGTGGATTTCATTATTCATTTTTGACTGTGGGGTAGTGGATTTCATTATTCATTTTTGGCTGTGGGGTAATAGATTTTATTATTTATTTTGTTTTATGGGGTAGTGGATTTTATTATTTATTTTGTGTCATGGAGGTAGTGGATTTTAGTATTTATTTTGAGTTGTGGGGTCATGGATTTTATTATTTATATTGGGTTGTAGGAGTAGTGGATTTCATTTTATATTTTGAGTTGTGGGGCAATGGATTTCATTATTTATTTTGGTTTGTGGGATAGTGGATTTTATTATTTTGGGTTATGGGGAAGTGGATTTTATTTTTTGAGCTGTGGGTAGTGGATTGTATTATTTATTTTGGGTTGTGGAGTAGTGGATTTTATTATTTATTTTGGGTTGTGGGGTAGTGGATTTTATATATTTTGGGTTATGGGAAGTGGATTTTATTTATTTTGAGTTGTGGGATAGTGGATTTTATTATTTATTTTGGGTTGTAGGGTAGTGGATTTTATTATTTATTTTGGGTTGTGGGTAGTGGATTTATTATATATTTTGAGTTGTGGATCAGTGGATTCATTATTTATTGTTTTGGGTGAGTGGATTTTATTATTATTTTGGGTTGAGGGAAGTGGATTTTATTATTTATTTTGAGTTTTGGGTAGTGGATTTTATTATTTTTTTGGTTGTGGGTAGTGGATTTATTATTTATTTTGGGTTGTGGGGTAGTAGATTTATTATATATTTTGAGTTGTGGGAAGTGGATTTTATTATTTATTTTTGGTTGTGGGTAATGGATTTTATTATTATTTTGGTTGTCGGAGTGGATTTTATTATTTATTTTGAGTTGTGGGGTAGTGGATTTATTTATTTTGGGTTATGGGGTAGTGGATTTTATTATTTATTTTGGGTTTGGAAGTGGATTTTATTATTTATTTTGAGTTGTGGGGTAGTGGATTATTTATTTTGGGTTGTGGGATAGTGGATTTTATTATTTATTTGGTTGTTTGGGTAGTGGATTTTATTATTTATTTTGAGTTGTGGGCAATGGATTTTATTATTTATTTTGAGTTGTGGGTAGTGGATTTATTATTGATTTTGAGTTGTGGGTAGTGGATTTTATTTTTATTTTGAGTTGTGGGTAGTGGATTTTATTATTGATTTTGAGTTGTGGGGTAGTGGGTTTTATTATTCATATTGAGTTGTGGGGTTGTGGATTTATTATTGTTTTGAGTTGTGGGTAGTGGATTTTATTATTTATTTTGGGATGTGGGGGAAGTGGATTTTATTAATTTTGGATTGTGTTGGAAGTGGATTTTATTATTTATTCTGAGTTGAGGGGTAGTGGATTTTATTGTTTATTTTGGGTTGTGGTGTAGTGGATTTTATTATTTATTTTGGGTTGTGAGGTAATATATTTTATTTATTTTAGTTTGATGGTGAAGTGGATTTTATTGTTTATTCTGAGTTAAGGGGTAGTGGATTTTATTATTTATTTTGGGTTTGTGGGGTAGTGGATTTTATTATTTATTTTGGGTTTTGGGGAGTGGATTTTATTATTTATTTTGAGTTGTTGGAGTAATGGATTTTATTATTTATTTTGGGTTGTGGAGGTAGTCGTTTTTATTTATTTTGGGTTCCGGGGTAGTGGATTTTATTAAATATTTTGAGTTGTGGGGTGTTGGATTTTATTTTTTATTTTGAGTTTTGTGGTAGTGGATTTTATTATTTATTTTTAGTTGTGGGGTAGTGGATTTTATTATTTATTTTGGATTGTGGGGGTAGTAGATTTTATTATTTATTTTGGGTTGTGAGGTAATATATCTTATTTATTTTGGGTTGAGGGGAAGTGGATTTTATTATTTATTCTGAGTTAAGGGGTATTGGATTTTATTATTTATTTTGGGATGTGGGGTAGTGGATTTTATTGTTGATTTTGAGTTGTGGAGTAACAGATTTTATTATTTATTTTGAGTTATGAGGTTTGGCAGTGGATTTTATTATTTATTTTGGGTTGTGGAAGGTGTTGATTTTATTTTTTATTTTGGGTTGTGGGGTAGTGGATTTTATGAGTTGTGGGAGTACTGGATTTTATTATATATTATAAATTGTGGGGCAATGGATTTAATTATTTATTTTGAGTTGTGGGGGAGTGGATTTTATTATTTATTTTTGAGGTGTGGAGGTAGAGGATTTTAGTATTTATTTTGGTTGTGGGGTCATGGATTTTATTATTTATATTGGGTTGTGGAGTAGTGATTTTATTTTATAATTTGAGTTGTGGGGCAATGGATTTCATTATTTATTTTGGTTGTGGGATAGTGGATTTTATATATTTTGGTTATGGAAGTGGATTTTATTTATTTTGTGCTGTGGGGTAGTGGATTTTATTATTTATTTTGGGTTGTGGGAGTAGTGGATTTTATTATTTATTTTGGGTTGTGGGGTAGTGGATTTTATATATTTTGGATTATGGGAAGTGGATTTTATTTATTTTGAGTTGTGGGATAGTGATTTTATTATTTATTTTGGGTTTGTAGGGTAGTGGTTATTATTTATATTGGGTTGTGGGGTAGTGGATTTTATTATATATTTTGAGTTGTGGATCAATGGATTTCATCATTTATTTTTGGTTGTGGGGTAGTGGATTTTATTTATTTTGGGTTACAGGGAAGTGGATTTTATTATTTATTTTGAGTTGTGGGGTAGTGGATTTTATTTATTTTGGGTTGTGGGGTAGTGGATTTTATTATTTATTTTGGGTTGTGGGGTAGTGGATTTTATTATATATTTTGAGCTGTGGGGCAATGGATTTTATTATTTATTTTTGGTTGTGGGTAATGGATTTTATTTATTTTAGGTTATGCAGAAGAGTATTTTATTATTTATTTTGAGTTGTGGGGTAGTGGGTTTTATTTATTTTGGGTTGTGATGTAGAGGATTTTATTATTTGTTTTGGGTTGTGCGGTAGTAGATTTTATTATTTATTTTGAGTTGCGGGGTAGTGGATTTATTATTTATTTTGGGTTGTGGGATCGTGGATTTTATTATTTATATTGGGTTGTGGGGTAGTGGATTTATTATATATTTTGAGTTGATGGGCAATGGATTTTATTATTTATTTTGAGTTGAGGGTAGTGGATTTTATTATTGATTTTGAGTTGTGGGTAGTGGGTTTATTTTTATTTTGGGTTGTGGGTAGTGGATTTTATTATTGATTTTGAGTTGTGGGCTAGTGGGTTTTATTATTATATTGAGTTGTGGGGTTGTGGAATTATTATTTATTTTGGGTTGTGGGGTAGTGGATTTTATTATTTATTTTTGTTGTGTGGAGGTAGTGGATTTTAGTATTTATTTTGGGTTGTGGGGTCATGGATTTTTTTATTTATATTGGGTTGTAGGAGTAGTGGATTTTATTTTATATTTTGAGTTGTGGTGCAATGGATTTCATTATTTATTTTTGGTTGTGGGATAGTGGATTTTATATATTTTGGGTTATGGGGAAGTGGATTTTATTTATTTTGAGCTGTGGGGTAGTGGATTTTATTATTTATTTTGGGTTGTGGGAGTAGTGGATTTTATTATTTATTTTGGGTTGTGGGGTAGTGGATTTTATATATTTTGGGTTATGGGGAAGTGGATTTTATTTATTTTGAGTTGTGGGATAGTGCATTTTATTATTTATTTTGGGTTGTAGTGTAGTGGATTTTATTATTTATATTGGGTTTTAGGGGTAGTGGATTTTATTATATATTTTGAGCTGTGGGGTATGGAGTTCATCATTTATTTTTGGTTGTGGGGTAGTGGATTTTATATATTTTGGGTTACGGGAAGTGGATTTTATTATTTATTTTGGTTGTAGGTCTGTGGCTTTTATTATTTATTTTGGGTTGTGGGGTAGTGGCTTTTATTATTTATTTTGTTTTGCGGAGTAGTGGATTTTAGTATTTATTTTGGGTTGTGGGGTAGTGAATTTTATTATTTTTTTCGAGTTGTGGGTGTGATAGATTGTATAATTTATTTTGAGTTGTGGGGTGGTGTAGTGGATTTTATTAGTTATTTTGAGTTGTGGGGTAGTTGGGGTCGTGGATTTTATTATTTATTTTGAGTTTTGGTGTAGTAGATTTTATTATTTATTTTGAGTTGTTGGGAGGGGTAGTGGATTTTATTATTTATTTTGAGTTGTGGGATAAGTGGATTTTATTATTTATTTTGTGTTGTGGGGTAGTGGATTTTAGTTTTTATTTTGAGTTGTGGGGGTAGTGGATTTTATTATTTATTTTGCGTTGCTGGGTAGTTGATTTTATTATTTATTTTAGGTTGTGGGGTAGTTTATTTTATTATTTATTTTGATTTGTGGTGTAGTGGCTTTTGTTTGAGTTGTGGCATAGTGGACTTTATCTTGGGTTGTCTGGTAGTGGCTTTTATTATTTATTTTGGGTTGTGGGGTAGTGGCTTTTATTATTTTGAGTTGTGGGGTAGTAGATTTTAGTATTTATTTTGGGTTGTGGGGGTAGTATATTTTATTATTCATTTCATCTTGTGTGGTAATAGATTTCGTTATTTGTTTTGAGTTGTAGGTGGAAGAGGATTTTATTCATTATTTTGAGTTGTGGGGTAGTTGGGGTAGTGTATTTTATAATTTATTTTGATTTAGGGTAATAGATTTTATTATTTATTTTGAGCTATACGATTGGGTACTGGATTTTATTTTATTTTGAATTGTGGAAGGTGTTGATTTTATTAATTATTTTGGGTTTGTGTGGTAGTGGATTTTATTATTTATTCTGAGTTGTGGGGTAGTGGATTTTATTATTTATTTTGGGTTGTGGGTAGTGGATTTTATTATTCATTTTGGATTGTGGGAAGTGGATTTTATTATTTATTTTAGGTTATGGGTAGTGGATTTTATTATTTATTTTGAGTTGTGGGGTAGTGGATTTTATTATTTATTTTGGGTTGTGGGTTAGTGGATTTTATTATTTATTTTGGTTATGGGGTAGTGGATTTTATTATATTTTTGAGGTTGTTGGGTAATGGATTTTATTATTTATTTTGGGTTGTGGGTAGTGGTTTTATTTATTTTGGTTTGAGGTAGTGGATTTTATTATATTTGAGTTGTGGGGTAGTGGATTTTATTATTTATTTTGGAGTGTGGGGTAGTGGATTTATTATTTATTTTGTTTGTGTGGGGGGTAGTGGATTTTATTATTTATTTTGAGTTTTGGGGTAGTGATTTTATTATTTATTTTGGGTTGTGGGGTAGTGGATTTTATTTATTTTGGGTTGTGGGGTAAGTGGATTTTATTATTTATATTGGGTTGTGAGGTAGTGGATTTTATTATATATTTTGAGTTGAGGGGCAATGGATTTTATTATTGATTTTGAGTTGAGGGGTAGTGGATTTTATTATTGATTTTGAGTTGTAGGGTAGTGGATTTTATTTTTTATTTTGAATTGTGTGGTAGTGGATTTTATTATTGATTTTGAGTTGTGGTGTAGTGGATTTTATTATTTGTTTTGAGTTGTGGGGTAGTGGATTTTATTATTGATTTTGAGTTATTGGGTAGTGGGTTTTATTATTTATATTGAGTTGTGGGGTAGTTTATTTATATTTATTTTGGGTTGTGGGGGTAGTGGATTTTATTATTTATTTTCAGTTGTGGGGTAGTGGATTTTATTAATTTTGGGTTGTGGGAAGTGGATTTATTATTTATTCTGAGTTGTGGGGTAGTGGATTTTATTATTTATTTTGGGTTGTGGGGTAGTGGATTTATTATTCATTTTGGGTTGTGGGGTAGTGGATTTATTATTTATTTTGAGTTATAGGCAGTGGATTTTATTATTTATTTTGAGTTGTTAGGGTATGGATTTTTATTTTTTGGGTTGTGGAGATAGTGGATTTTATTATTTTTTGGGTTGTGGGGTAGTGGATTTTATTATATATTTTGAGTTGTGTGGTAGTGGATTTTATTATTTATTTTTAGTTGTAGGGTGTGGATTTATTATTTATTTTAGGTTGTGGGTAGTGGATTTTATTATTTATTTTGGGTTGTGGGTGTGGTTATATATTTTGATTATTTTATTTATTGAGTTGTGGGGTAGTGGATTTTATTATTTATTTTGAGTTGTGGGGGTAGTGGATTTTATTATTTATTTGAGTTGTGGGGTAGTGGATTTTATTATATATTTTGGGTTGTGGAGTAATGGATTTTTATTTATTTTTGGTTGTGGGGTAGTGTTTTTATTTATTTTGGTTTAGGAGTGGATTTTATTATTTATTTTGAGTTGTGGGTAGTGGATTTATTTATTTTGGGTTGTGGGGTAGTGGATTTTATTATTTTGGGTTGTGGGGTAGTGGATTTATTATATATTTTGAGTTGTGTGGCATGGATTTTATTATTTATTTTGGTTGTGGTATATGGATTTTATTTATTTTGGGTTGTCAGAAGTGGATTTTATTATTTATTTTGAGTTGTGGGGTAGTGGATTTTATTTATTTTGGGTTTGTAGTGTAGTGGATTTTATTATTTATTTTGGGTTGTGGGTAGTGGATTTTATATTTATTTTGAGTTGTGGAGTAGTGGATTTTATTATTTATTTTGGGTTGTGGGGTAGTGGATTTATTATTTATTTGGGTTGTGGGTAGTGGATTTTATTATGTATTTTGGTTGAGACAGTGGATTTTATTATTTATTTTGAGTTGGGGGTAGTGGATTTTATTATTGATTTTGGGTTGTGGGTAGTGGGTTTTATTTTTATTTGGAGTTGTAGGGTAGTGGATTTTATTATTGATTTTGAGTTGTGGGGTAGTGGGTTTTATTATTCATATTGAGTTGTGTGGTTGTGGAATTATTATTTATTTTGGTTTGTGGGGTAGTGGATTTTATTATTTATTTTGGGATGTGGGGGTAGTGGATTTTATTAATTTTGGATTGTGGGGGAAGTGGATTTTATTATTTATTCTGAGTTGCGGGGTAGTGGATTTTATTATTTATTTTGTGTTGTGGTGTAGTGGATTTTATTATTTATTTTGGGTTGTGAGGTAATATATTTTATTTATTTTGGTTTGAGTTTGAAGTGGATTTTATTATTTATTCTGAGTTAAGGGGTAGTGGATTTTATTTATTTTGGGTTGTGCTGTAGTGGATTTTATTATTTATTTTGGGTTGTGCGGTAGTAGATTTTATTATTTATTTTGAGTTGCTGGGTAGTGGATTTATTATTTATTTTGTGTTGTGGGATCGTGGATTTTATTATTTATATTGGGTTGTGGGGCAGTGGATTTTATTATTATTTTGAGTTGAGGGGCAATGGATTTTATTATTATTTTTGAGTTGAGGGTAGTGGATTTTATTATTTATTTTGGGTTATGGGGCAGTGGATTTTATTATTTATTTTGAGTTGTTGGAGTAATGGATTTTATTATTTATTTTGGGTTGTGGAGGTAGTCATTTTTATTTATGTTGGGTTGTGGGGGTACTGGATTTTATTAAGTATTTTGAGTTGTGGGGTATTGGATTTTAATTTTTATTTTGAGTTTTGTGGTAGTGGATTTTATTATTTATTTTTAGTTGTGGGATAGTGGATTTTATTATTTATTTTGGATTGTGGGGGTAGTAGATTTTATTATTTATTTTGGGTTGTGAGGTAATATAACTTATTTATTTTGGGTTGAGGGAAGTGGATTTTATTATTAATTCTGAGTTAAGGGGTATTGGATTATATTATTTATTTTGGGTTTTGGGGTAGTGCATTTTATTGTTGATTTTGAGTTTTGGAGTAACAGATTTTATTATTTATTTTGAGTTATGAGGTTTGGCAGTGGATTTTATTATTTATTTTGAGTTGTGGAAGGTGTTGATTTTATTATTTATTTTGGGTTGTGGTGTAGTGGATTTTATTACTGATTTTGAGTTGTGGGAGTACTGGATTTTATTATATATTATAAATTGTGAGGCAATGGATTTAATTATTTATTTTGAGTTGTGGGGGAGTGGATTTTATTATTTATATTTGAGGTGTGGAGGTAGAGGATTTTAGTATTTATTTTTGGTTGTGGGTAATGGATTTTATTTATTTTGGGTTATGCAGAAGTGGATTTTATTATTTATTTTGAGTTGTGGGGTAGTGGATTTTATTTATTTTGGGTTGTGGTGTAGAAGATTTTATTATTTATTTTGGGTTGTGCGGTAGTAGATTTTATTATTTATTTTGAGTTGTGGGTAGTGGATTTATTATTTATTTTGGGTTGTGGGATCCTGGATTTATTATTTATATTGGGTTGTGGGTAGTGGATTTATTATTATTTTGAGTTGAGGGGCGAATGGATTTATTATTGATTTTGAGTTGAGGGTAGTGGATTTTATTATTGATTTTGAGTTGTGGGAGTGGGTTTTATTTTTATTTTGAGTTGTGGGGTAGTGGATTTTATTATTGATTTTGAGTTGTGGGGTAGTGGGTTTTATTATTCTATATTGAGTTGTGGGGTAGTGGAATTATTTATTTATTTTGGGTTGTGGGGTAGTGGATTTTATTATTTATTTTGGGATGTGGGGGTAGTGGATTTTATTAATTTTGGATTGTGGGGAAGTGGATTTTGTTATTTATTCTGAGTTGAGGGGTAGTGGATTTTATTATTTATTTTGGGTTGTGGGGTAGTGCATTTTATCGTTGATTTTGAGTTGTGGAGTAACAGATTTTATTATTTATTTTGAGTTATGGGGTTTGGCATTGGATTTTATTATTTATTTTGAGTTGTGGAAGGTGTTGATTTTATTTATTTTGGGTTGTGGGTAGTGGATTTTATTACTGATTTTGAGTTGTGAGTACTGATTTTATTATATATTATAAATTGGGGCAATGGATTTAATTATTTATTTTGAGTTGCGGGGAGTGGATTTTATTATTTATTTTGAGGTGTGATGTAGTGGATTTTAGTATTTATTTTGGGTTGTGGGTCATGGATTTTATTATTTATATTGGGTTGTAGGAGTAGTGGATTTTATTTTATATTTTGAGTTGTGGGGCAATGGATTTCATTATTTATTTTGGTTGTGGGATAGTGGATTTTATATATTTAGGGTTATGGGGAAGTGGATTTTATTTATTTTGAGCTGTGGGGTAGTGGATTTTATTATTTATTTTGGGTTGTGGGAGTAGTGGATTTTATTATTTATTTTGGGTTGTGGGGTAGTGGATTTTATATATTTTGGGTTATGGGGAAGTGGATTTTATTTATTTTGAGTTGTGGGATAGTGCATTTTATTATTTATTTTGGGTTGTAGGAGTAGTGGATTTTATTATTTATATTGGGTTGTGGGGTAGTGGATTTTATTATATATTTTGAGCTGTGGGGTAATGGATTTCATCATTTATTTTTGGTTGTGGGGTAGTGGATTTTATATATTTTGGGTTATGGGGAAGTGGATTTTATTATTTATTTTGAGTTGTAGGTCTGTGGCTTTTATTATTTATTTTTGTAGGGTAGTGGCTTTATTATTTATTTTGTTTTACGGGTAGTGGATTTTAGTATTTATTTTGGGTAGGGCAGTGAGTTTATTATTTTTCTAGATGTGGGGGTGATAGATTGTATAATTTATTTTGAGTTGTGGGTGTGTAGTGGATTTTATTAGTTATTTTGAGTTGTGGGGGTAGTTGGGTCGTGGATTTATTATTTATTTTGAGTTTTGGTGTAGTAGATTTTATTATTTATTTTGAGTTGTTGGGAGGGTAGTGGATTTTATTATTTATTTTGAGTTGTGAATAAGTGGATTTTATTATTTATTTTGTGTTGTGGGGTAGTGGATTTTAGTTTTTATTTTGAGTTGTGGGGTAGTGGATTTATTATTTATTTTGCGTTGCTGGGTAGTTGATTTTATTATTTATTTTTAGGGTTGAGGCGTAGTTTATTTTATTATTTATTTTGATTTGTGGTGTAGTGGCTTTTGTTTGAGTTGTAGCGTAGTGGACTTTATCTTGGGTTGTGTGTAGTGGCTTTTATTATTTATTTTGGGTTGTGGGGTAGTGGCTTTTATTATTTTGAGTTGTGGGGTAGTAGATTTTAGTATTTATTTTGGGTTGTGGGGTAGTATATTTTATTATTCATTTCAACTTGTGTGGTAATAGATTTCGTTATTTGTTTTGAGTCGGAGGTGGGTAGTGGATTTTATTCATTATTTTGAGTTGTGGGGTAGTTAGGGAGTGTATTTTATAATTTATTTTGATTTGTGGGGTAATAGATTTTATTATTTATTTTGAGCTATGCGAGTGGGGTACTGGATTTTATTTTTATTTTGAATTGTGGAAGGTGTTGATTTTATTAATTATTTTGGGTTGTGTGGTAGTGGATTTTATTATTTATTCTGAGTTGTGGGGTAGTGGATTTTATTATTTATTTTGGGTTGTGGGGGTAGTGGATTTTATTATTCATTTTGGGTTGTGGGTAGTGGATTTTATTATTTATTTTAGGTTATAAGTGGATTTATTATTTATTTTGAGTTGTTGGGTAATGGATTTTATTGTTTATTTTGGGTTGTGGGAGTGGATTTTATTTATTTTGGGTTGGGGGTAGTGGATTTATTATATATTTTGAGTTGTGTGGTAGTGGATTTTATTATTTATTTTAGTTGTGGGGTAGTGGATTTTATTATTTATTTTGGATTGTGGGGTAGTGGATTTTATTATTTATTTTGACTTGTGGTGGGGTAGTGGATTTGATTATTTATTCAGTTGTGGGGTTGTAGATTTTGTTATTTATTTTGGGTAGTGGGGTAGTGGATTTTATTTATTTTGGGTTGTGGGGTCGTGGATTTTATTATTTATCTTTGGTTCTGGGGTAGTGGATTTTATTTATTTTGGGTTGTGGTGTACATGGATTTTATTATTTATTTTGGGTTGTGGGGTAGTGGATTTTATTATTTATTTTGAGTTGTGGGTAGTGGATTTATTATTTATTTTGAGTTGTGTGGTAGTGGATTTTATTATTGATTTTGAGTTGTGGGGTAGTGGATTTTATTATTGATTTTGAGTGTGGGTAGTGGATTTTATTATTTATTTGTTTATGGGTAGTGAATTTTATTATTTATTTTGTGTTATGGAGATTGTGGATTTTATTATTTATTTTGGGTTGTGGGGTAGTGGATTTATTATTTATACTGGGTTGTTGGAGTAGTGGATTTTCTTTATATTTTGAGTTGTGGGCAATGGATTTATTATTTATTTTGGTTGTGGGATAGTAGATTTTATATATTTTGGGTTATGGGAAGTGGATTTTATTATTTATTTTGAGCTGTGGGGTAGTGGATTTTATTATTTATTTTGGGTTGTGGGGTAGTGGATTTTATATATTTTGGGTTATGGGGAGTGGATTTATTTATTTTTGAGTTGTGGAGAGTGGATTTTATTATTTATTTTGGGATGTAGGGTAGTGGATTTATTATTTATATTGGGTTGTAGGGTAGTGGATTTTATTATTTATTTGGGTTTTGTGGGTAGTGGATTTTATTATTTATTTTGAGCTGTGGGGTAATGGATTTATTATTTATTTTGTAGTGGGTAGTGGATTTTATATATTTTGAGTTGTGGTAGTGGATTTTATTATTTATTTTGGGTTGTGGGGTAGTGCTTTTATTATTTATTTTGTTTTGTGGGGTAGTGATTTAGTATTTATTTTGGGTTGTGGGGTAGTGGATTTATTATTTATTTTGAGGTTGTGGGGTGATAGATTGTATAATTTATTTTGAGTTGTGAGTGGTAGTGGATTTTATTAGTTATTTTGAGTTGTGGGTTGTAATGTGGATTTATTATTTATTTTGGAGTTTGGTGATAGTGATTTATTATTTATTTTAAGGTTTTGGGAGGGTAGTGGATTTTATTATTTATTTTGAGTTGTGGATAAGTGGATTTTATTATTTATTTTTGTTGTGGGGTAGTGGATTTTGTTTTATTTTGAGTTGTGTGGGTAGTGGATTTTATTATTTATTTGCGTTGCTGGGTAGTTGATTTTATTATTTTTTTTGGATTGTGGGGTAGTTTATTTTATTATTTATTTTGATTTGTGGTGTAGTGGCTTTTGTTTGAGTTGTGGCATAGTGGACTTTATCTTGGGTTGTGTGGTAGTGGCTTTTATTATTTATTTTGGGTTGTGGGGTAGTATATTTTATTATTCATTTCAGCTTGTGTGGTAATAGATTTCATTATTTGTTTTGAGTTGTGAGGTGGGGTAGTGGATTTTATTCATTATTTTGAGTTGTGGGGTAGTTGGGGTAGTGTATTTTATAATTTATTTTGATTTGTGGTGTAATGGATTTTATTTATTTTGAGCTATGCAGTGGGGTACTGGATTTTGTTTTTTGTTTTCAATTGTGGAAGGTGTTGATTTTATTAATTACTTTGGGTTGTGTGGTAGTGGATTTTATTATTTATTCTGAGTTGTGGAGTATTGGATTTTTTTATTTATTTTGGGTTGTGGGGGTAGTGGATTTTATTATTCATTTTGGGTTGTGGTGTAGTGGATTTTATTTTTTATTTTAGGTTATGGGTAGTGGATTTTATTATTTATTTTGAGTTGTTGGGGTAATGGATTTTATTATTTATTTTGGGTTGTGGAGGTAGTGGATTTTATTTATTTTGGGTTGCGGGGGTAGTGGATTTTATTATATATTTTGAGTTGCGTAGTAGTGGATTTTATTTATTTTTAGTTGTGGGATAGTGGATTTTATTAGTTATTTTGGATTGTGGGGGTAGTGGATTTTATTATTTATTTTGACTTGTGTGGTGGGGTAGTGGATTTGATTATGTATTCTTAGTTGTGGGGTTGTAGATTTTGTTATTTATTTTGGGTAGTGGGGGTAGTGGATTTTATTTATTTTGGGTTGTGGTGTACTGGATTTTATTATTTATTTTGGGTTGTGGGGTAGTGGATTTATTATTCATTTTGGGTTGTGGGGTAGTGGATTTTATGATTTATTTTTGGTTGTGGGGTAGTGGATTTCATTATTCATTTTTGGCTGTGGGGTAATGGATTTTATTATTTATTTTGTTTTATAGGGTAGTGAATTTTATTATTTATTTTGTGTCATGGAGATAGTTGATTTTAATATTTATTTTGGGTTGTGGGGTCATGGATTTTATTATTTATACTTTGGTTGTTGGAGTAGTGGATTTTTTTTATATTTTGAGTTGTGGGGCAATGGATTTATTATTTAATTTTGGTTGTGGGATAGTAGATTTTATATATTTTGGGTTATGGGAAGTGGATTTTATTTATTTTGAGCTGTGGGGTAGTGGATTTTATTATTTATTTTGGTTTGAGATAGCTGGATTTTATTATTTATTTTGGGTTGTGGGGTAGTGGATTTTATATATTTTTGGGTTATGGGGAAGTTGATTTTGTTTATTTTTGAGTTGTGGGTTAGTGGATTTTATTATTTATTTTGGGATGTAGGGGTAGTGGATTTTATTATTTATATTGGGTTGTGGGTAGTGTATTTTATTATATATTTTGAGTTGTTGGGCAATGGATTTCAACATTTATTTTTGGTTGTGGGTTAGTGGATTTCATTATATATTTGGAGTATAGGAAGTGGATTTTATTATTTATTTTGAGTTGTGGGGTAGTGGATTTTATTATATATTTTGAGTTGTGGGGCACTGGATTTTATTATTTATTTTTGGTTGTGTGTAATGGATTTTATTTATTTTGGGTTATGCAGAAGTGGATTTTATTATTTATTTTGAGTTGTGGAGTAGTGGATTTTATTTATTTTGGGTTGTGGTGTAGTAGATTTTAATATTTATTTTGAGTTGTGGGGTAGTGGATTTATTATTTATTTTGGGTTGAGGGTTCGTGGATTTTATTATTTATATTGGGTTGTGGGGTAGTAGATTTTATTATGTATTTTGAGTTGAGGGGCAATAGATTTTATTATTGATTTTGAGTTGAGGGGTAGTGGATTTTATTATTGATTTTGAGTTGTGGGGAAGTGGGTTTTATTTTTTATTTTGAATTGTGTGGTAGTGGATTTTATTATTTATTTTGAGTTGTGGGGTAGTGGATTTTATTATTGATTTTGAGTTGTGGGGTAGTGGATTTTATTATTGATTTTGAGTTGTGGGGTAGTGGGTTTTATTATGCATATTGAGTTGTGGGGTTGTGGATTTATTATTTATTTTGGGTTGTTGGGTAGTGGATTTTATTATTTATTTTGGGATGTGGGGGTAGTGGATTTTATTCATTTTGGATTGTGGGGGAAGTGGATTTTATTATTTATTCTGAGTTGCGGGGAAGTGGATTTTATTATTTATTTTGGGTTGTGGGGTAGTGGATTTTATTATTTATTTTGGGTTGTGAGGTAATATATTTTATTTATTTTGGGTTGAGGGTGAAGTGGATTTTATTATTTATTCTGAGATAAGGGGTAGTGGATTTTATTATTTATTTTGGGTTGTGGGGTAGTGGATTTTATTATTTATTTTGGGTTATGGGGCAGTGGATTTTATTATTTATTTTGAGTTGTTGGAGTAATGGATTTTATTATTTATTTTGCGTTTTTGAGGTAGTCGTTTTTATTTATTTTGGGTTGCGTGGGTAGTGGATTTTATTATATATTTTGAGTTGTGGGGTATTGGATTTTTTTTTTTTTGGTTTTGTGGTAGTGGATTTTATTATTTATTTTTAGTTGTGGGGTAGTGTTTTTCATTATTCATTTTTGGCTGTGGGGTAGTGGATTTCATTATTCATTTTTGGCTGTGGGGTAATGGATTTTATTATTTATTTTGTTTTATTGAGGTAGTGGATTTTATTATTTATTTTGTGTCATGGAGATAGTGGATTTTAGTATTTATTTTGGGTTGTGGGGTCATGGATTTTATTATTTATATTGGGTTGTAGGAGTAGTGGATTTATTTTATATTTTGAGTTGTGGCAATGAATTTCATTTATTTATTTTTGGTTGTGGGTTAGTGGATTTTATATATTTGGTTATGGGAAGTGGATTTATTTATTAGCTGTAGGGTAGTGGATTGTATTATTTATTTTTAGGTTGTGGGAGTAGTGGATTTAATTATTTATTTTGGGTTGTGGATCAATGTATTTCATCATTTATTTTTGATTGTGGGGTAGTGGATTTTATTTATTTTGGGTTATGGGGAAGTGGATTTTATTTACTTTGAGTTGTGGGATAGTGGATTTTATTTATTTTGAGTTGTGGGGTAGTAGATTTTATTTATTTTGGGTTGTGGGGTAGTGGATTTTATTATTTATTTTGGGTTGAGGGGTTATTTTATTATGTATTTTGAGTTGTGGGGCAATGGATTATATTATTATTTTGGTTGTGGGTAATGGATTTTATTTATTTTTGGGTTATATGAAGTGGATTTTATTATTATTTTGAGTTGTAGGGTAGTGGATTTTATTTATTTTGGGGTGTGGTGTAGTGGATTTTATTATTTGATTTTGGGTTGTCACGGTAGTAGATTTTATTATTATTTTGAGTTGGGGTAGTGGATTTATTTATTTTGGGTTGTGGGATCGTGGATTTTATTATTTATATTAGGTTGTGGGGTAGTGGTTTTATTATGTATTTTGGTTGAGAACAATGGATTTATTATATATTTTGAGTTGAGGTAGTGATTTTATTTATTTTGAGGTTGTAGGGTAGTGGGTTTGTTTTTATATTTTGAGTTGTCGGGTAGTGGTTTTATTATTGATTTTGAGTTGTGGGGTAGTTGGTTTTATTATTCATATTGAGTTTTAATGTTGTGGAATTATTATTTATTTTGAGTTGTGGGGTAGTGGATTTTATTATTTATTTTGGGATGTGGGTGAGTGGATTTTTATGATTTTGGGTTATTGGGGTAGTTGGTTTTTATTATTCATTTGAGTTGTGTTTGTGGAATTATTATTTATTTTGGGTTGTGGGGTAGTGCATTTTATTGTTGATTTTGAGTTGTGGAGTAACAGATTTTATTATTTATTTTGAGTTATGGGTTTGGCAGTGGATTTTATTATTTATTTTGAGTTGTGGAAGGTGTTGATTTTATTTATTTTGGGTTTGTGGGGTGAGTGGATTTTATTACTGATTTTGAGTTGTGGGTACTGGATTTTATTATATTATAAATTGACAGGACAATGTATTTAATTATTTATTTTTGAGTTTTGGGAGTGGATTTTATTATTTATTTTTTTGGTGTGGAGGTGAGTGGATTTTAGTATTTATTTTGGGTTGTGGGGTCATGGATTTTATTATTTATATTGGGTTGTAGGAGTAGTGGATTTTATTTTATATTTTTGAGTTGTGGGCAATGGATTTCATTATTTATTTTTGGTTGTGGGATGATGGATTTTATATATTTTGGGTTATGGGGAAGTGGATTTTATTTATTTTGAGCTGTGGGGTAGAGGATTTTATTATTTATTTTGGGTTGTGGGAGTAGTGGATTTTATTATTTATTTTGGGTTGAGGGGTAGTGGATTTTATTATTGATTTTGAGTTGTAGGGTAGTGGATTTTATTTTTTATTTTGAGTTGTGTGGTAGTGGATTTTATTATTGAATTTGAGTTATGGGGTAGTGGGTTTTATTATTTATATTTAGTTATGGGGTAGCGGATTTATTAGTTATCTTGGGTTGTTGGGGTAGTGGATTTTATTATTTATTTTCGGTTGTAGGGAATGGTTTATTAATTTTTGGATTGTGGGGAACTGGATTTTATTATTTATTCTGAGTTCTTGAGTGATGGATTTTATTATTTATTTTTACGGTTGTGAGTGAGTGGATTTATTATTCATTTTGGGTTGTGGGGTAGTGGATTTTCTTATTTATTTTAGGTTATGGGCAGTGGATTTTAATTATTTATTTTGAGTTGTTGGAGTAATGGATTTTATTATTTATTTTGGGTTGTGGAAGTAGTGGATTTTATTTATTTTGGGTTGCTGCGGTAGTTGATTTTATTATATATTTTGAGTTGTGGGGTCGTGGATTTTATTTTTTATTTTGAGTTGTGTGGTAGAGGATTTTATTATTTATTTTTAGTTGTGGGGTAGTGGATTTTATTATTTATTTTGGATTGTTGGGGTAGTGGATTTTATTATTTATTTTCGGTTGTGGGGAAGTGGATTTTATTAATTTTGGATTGTGGGGAACTGGATTTTATTATTTATTCTGAGTTGCGGGGTAGTGGATTTTATTATTTATTTTGGGTTGTGGGGGTTGTGGATTTTATTATTCATTTTGGGTTGTGGGGTAGTGGATTTTCTTATTTATTTTAGGTTATGGGCAGTGGATTTTAATTATTTATTTTGAGTTGTTGGAGTAATGGATTTTATTATTTATTTTGGGTTGTGGAAGTAGTGGATTTTATTTATTTTGGGTTGCTGGGGTAGTTGATTTTATTATATATTTTGAGTTGTGGGGTCGTGGATTTTATTTTTTATTTTGAGTTGTGTGGTAGAGGATTTTATTATTTTAGTTGTGGGTAGTGGATTTTATTATTTATTTTGGATTGTTGGGTAGTGGATTTTATTATTTATTTTCGTTGTGGGAAGTGGATTTTATTAATTTTGGATTAGTGGGAACTGGATTTTATTATTTATTCTGAGTTGCGGGGTAGTGGATTTTATTATTTATTTTGGGTTGTGGGGGTAGTGGATTTTATTATTCATTTTGGGTTGTGGGGTAGTGGATTTTCTTATTTATTTTAGGTTATGGGCAGTGGATTTTAATTATTTATTTTGAGTTGTTGGAGTAATGGATTTTATTATTTATTTTGGGTTGTGGAAGTAGTGGATTTTATTTATTTTGGGTTGCTGGGGTAGTTGATTTTATTATATATTTTGAGTTGTGGGGTCGTGGATTTTATTTTTTATTTTGAGTTGTGTGGTAGTTGATTTTATTATTTATTTTTAGTTGTGGGGTAGTGGATTTTATTATTTATTTTGGATTGTGGGGTAGTGGATTTTATTATTTATTTTGAGTTGTATGAGGTAGTGGATTTTATTATTGATTTTTAGTTGTGGGGTAGTGGATTTTATTATTTATATTGAGACGTAGGGTAGTGGATTTTATTATTTATTTTGGGTTGTGTGTCAATATATTTTATTTATTTTGGGTTGTGGAGGAAGTGGATTTTATTATTTATTCAGAGTTAAGGGGTAGTGGATTTTATTATTTATTGTGGGTTGTGGGATAGTGGATTTTATTATTTTGAGTTGTGGGGTAATGAATTACATTACTGATTTTGAATTGTGGGAGTACTGGATTTTATTATATATTATAAGTTGTGGGGCAATGGATTTTATTATTTATCTTTGGTTCTGGGGTAGTGGATCTTATTTATTTTGGGTTATGGGGAAGTGGATTTTATTATTTATTTTGAGTTGTGGGGTAGTGGATTTTATTTATTTTGGGTTGTGGAGTACTTGATTTTATTATTTATTTTGGGTTGTGGGGTAGTAGATTTTATTATTTATTTTGAGTTGCGGGGTAGTGGGTTTATTATTTATTTTGGGTTGTGGGGTAGTGGATTATATTATTTATTTTGGGTTGTGGGGTAGTAGATTTTATTGTTTATTTTGCGTTGCGGGGTAGTGGATTTATTATTTATTTTGGGTTGTGGAGTACTGGATTTTATTATTTATTTTGTGTCATGGAGATAGTGGATTTTAATATTTATTTTGGGTTGTGGGAGTAGTGGATTTTATTATTTATTTTGGGTTGTGTGGTAGTGGATTTTATATATTTTGGGTTATGGGGAAGTGGATTTTATTTATTTTGAGTTGTGGGATAGTGCATTTTATTATTTATTTTGGGTTGTAGGAGTAGTGGATTTTATTATTTATATTGGGTTGTGGGGTAGTGGATTTTATTATATATTTTGAGCTGTGGGGTAATGGATTTCATCATTTATTTTTTGGTTGTGGGGTAGTGGATTTTATATATTTTGGGTTACGGGGAAGTGAATTTTATTATTTATTTTGAGTTGTAGGTCTGTGGCTTTTATTATTTATTTTGGGTTGTGGGGGTAGTGGCTTTTATTATTTATTTTGTTTTGCGGGGTAGTGGATTTTAGTATTTATTTTGGGTTGTGGGGTAGTGGATTTTATTATTTTTTTCGAGATGTGAGGGTGATAGATTGTATAACTTATTTTGAGTTGTGGGTGGTGTAGTGGATTTTATTAGTGATTTTGAGTTGTGTGGGTAGTTGGGGTCGTGGATTTTATTATTTATTTTGAGTTTGGGTGTAGTAGATTTTATTATTTCTTTTGAGTTTTTGGGAGGGGTAATGGATTTTATTATTTATTTTGAGTTGTGGGATAAGTGGATTTTATTATTTATTTTGTGTTGTGGGGTAGTGGATTTTAGTTTTTATTTTGAGTTGTGGGGGTAGTGGATTTTTTTATTTATTTTGCGTTGCTGGGTAGTTGATTTTATTATTTATTTTGGGTTGTGGGGTAGTTTATTTTATTATTTATTTTGATTTGTGGAGTAGTGGCTTTTGTTTGAGTTGTGGCGTAGTGGACTTTATCTTGGGTTGTGTGGTAGTGGCTTTTATTATTTATTTTGGGTTGTGGGGTAGTGGCTTTTATTATTTTGAGTTGTGGGGTAGTAGATTTTAGTATTTATTTTGGGTTGTGGGGGTAGTATATTTTATTATTCATTTCAACTTGTGTGGTAATAGATTTCGTTATTTGTTTTGAGTTGTGGAGGTGGGTAGTGGATTTTATTCATTATTTTGAGTTGTGGGGTAGTTGGGGTAGTGTATTTTATAATTTATTTTGATTTGTGGGGTAATAGATTTTATTATTTATTTTGAGCTATGCGGTGGGGTACTGGATTTTATTTTTTATTTTGAATTGTGGAAGGTGTTGATTTTATTAATTATTTTGGGTTGTGTGGTAGTGGATTTTATTATTTATTCTGAGTTGTGGGGTAGTGGATTTTATTATTTATTTTGGGTTGTGGGGGTAGTGGATTTTATTATTCATTTTGGGTTGTGGGGTAGTGGATTTTATTATTTATTTTAGGTTATGGGCAGTGGATTTTATTATTTATTTTGAGTTGTTGGGGTAATGGATTTTATTATTTTTTTTGGGTTGTGGGTGGTGGATTTTATTTATTTTTGGGTTCTTGGGGGTAGTGGATTTTATTATATATTTTGAGTTGTGTGGTAGTGGATTTTATTATTTATTTTTAGGTGTGGGGTAGTGGATTTTATTATTTATTTTGGATTGTGGGGGTAGTTGATTTTATTATTTATTTTGACTTGTGTGGTGGGGTAGTGGATTTGATTATTTATTCTTAGTTGTGGGGTTGTAGATTTTGTTATTTATTTTGGGTAGTGGGGGTAGTGGATTTTATTTATTTTGGGTTGTGGGGTCGTGGATTTTATTATTTATATTGGGTTGTGGGGTAGTGGATTTTATTATATATTTTGAGTTGAGGGGCAATGGATTTTATTATTGATTTTGAGTTGAGGGGTAGTGGATTTTATTATTGATTTTGAGTTGTAGGGTAGTGGATTTTATTTTTTATTTTGAGTTGTGTGGTAGTGGATTTTATTATTGATTTTGAGTTGTGGGGTAGTGGATTTTATTATTTGTTTTGAGTTGTGGGGTAGTGGATTTTATTATTGATTTTGAGTTTTGGGGTAGTGGGTTTTATTATTTATATTGAGTTGTGGGGTAGTGGATTTATTATTTATTTTGGGTTGTGGGGTAGTGGATTTATTATTTATTTTGGTTGTGGGGTAGTGGATTTTATTAATTTTGGATTGTGGAAGTGGATTTTATTATTTTCTGAGTTGCTGGGGTAGTGGATTTATTATTTATTTTGGGTTGTGGGGTAGTGGATTTTATTATTCATTTTGGGTTGTGGGGTAGTGGATTTTATTATTTATTTAGGTTATGGGCAGTGGATTTAATTATTTATTTTGAGTTGTTGGGTAATGGATTTTATTATTTTTTTGGTTGTGAGGTAGTGGATTTTATTTATTTTGGGTTGCTGGGGTAGTTGATTTTATTATATATTTTGAGTTATGAAGTAGTGGATTTTATTATTTATTTTGAGGTTGTGTGGTAGTGGATTTTATTTATTTTTTTAGTTGTGGGTAGTGGATTTTATTATTTATTTTGGAGTTGTGGGGTAGTGGATTTTATTATTTATTTTGAGTTGTTGGTAGTGGATTTTATTTTTGATTTTGGGTTGTGGGGTAGTGGATTTATTATTATATTGAGGCGTGGGGTAGTGGATTTATTATTTATTTTGGGTTGTGGGGTAGTGGATTTATTATTTATTTTGGTTTGTGTGTAATATATTTTATTTATTTTGGGTTGTGGGGAAGTGGATGTATTATTTATTGGAGTTAGGGGTAGTGGATTTTATTATTTATTGTGGGTTGTGGGATAGTGGATTTATTATTTTGAGTTGTGGGGTAATGAATTACATTACTGATTTTAGTTAATGGAGTACTGGATTTTATTATATATTATAAGTTGTGGGGCAATGGATTTTTATTTATCTTTGGTTCTGGGGTAGTGGATCTTATTATTATTTTGGGTTATGGAAGTGGATTTTATTATTTATTTTGAGTTGTGGGGTAGTGGATTTTATTTATTTTGGGTTGTTGAGTACTGGATTTTATTATTTATTTTGGTTGTGGGGTAGTAGATTTTATTATTTATTTTGAGTTGCGGGGTAGTGGATTTATTATTTATTTTGGGTTGTGGGGTAGTGAATTTTATTATTTATTTTTGGTTGTGGGGTAGTCGATTTCATTATTCAATTTTGGCTGTGGGGTAATGATTTTATTATTTATTTTGTTTTATGGGGTCGTGGATTTTATTATTTATTTTGTGTCATGGAGATAGTTGATTTTAATATTTATTTTGGGTTGTGGGGTCATGGATTTTATTATTTATACTGGGTTGTAGGAGTAGTGGATTTTCTTTTATATTTTGAGTTGTGGGGCAATGTATTTCATTATTTATTTTGGGTTGTGGGAGTAGTGGATTTTATTATTTATTTTGGGTTGTGGGGTAGTGGATTTTATATATTTTGGGTTATGGGGAAGTGGATTTTATTTATTTTGAGTTGTGGGATAGTGGATTTTATTATTTATTTTGGGTTGTAGGGGTAGTGTATTTTATTATTTATATTGGGTTGTGGGGTAGTGGATTTTATTATATATTTTGAGTTGTGGGGCAATGGATTTCATCATTTATTTTTGGTTGTGGGGTAGTGGATTTTATATATTTTGGGTTACCGGGAGGTGGATTTTATTATTTATTTTGAGTTGTGGGGTAGTGGATTTTATTATGTATTTTGAGTTGTGGGGCAATGGATTTTATTATTTATTTTTGGTTGTGGGTAATGGATTTTATTTATTTTGGGTTATGCAGAAGTGGATTTATTATTTATTTTGAGTTGTGGGGTAGTGGATTTTTATTTATTTTGGGTTGTGGTGTAGTGGATTTTATTATTTGGTTTGTGTGTAGTGATTTTATTATTTATTTTGAGTTGTGGGGTAGTGGATTTATTTATTTGGGTTGTGGGATGGTGGATTTTAATATTTATTTTGGGTTGTGGGGTGATGGATTTTATTATGTATTTTGGAGTTGAGGGCAATGGATTTTATTATTGATTTTGAGTTGGGGGTAGTGGATTTTATTATTGATTTTGAGTTGTGGGGTAGTGGGTTTTATTTTTTATTTTGATTGTGTGGTAGTGGATTTTATTATTCATTTTGAGTTGTGGTGAGTGGATTTATTATTGATTTTCAGTTGTTGGGGTAGTGGGTTTTATTATTCATATTGAGTTGTGGGGTTGTGGATTTATTATTTATTTTGGAGTTTGTGGGGTAGTGGATTTTATTATTTATTTTGGGATGTTGGGTTGAGGTTTTATTAATTTTGGTATTGGGGAAGTGTATTTTATTATTTATTCTTGAGTTGTGGGGTATGGATTTATTATTTATTTTGGGTTGTGGGGTAGTGGGTTTTATTATATATTTTGAGTTGTGGGGCAATGGATTTCATCATTTATTTTTGGTTGTGGGGTAGTGGATTTTATATATTTTGGGTTACGGGAGGTGGATTTATTATTTATTTTAGGTTGTGGGGTAGTGGATTTTTTATTTTTTGAGTTGTGGGGCAATGGATTTTATTATTTATTTTTGGTTGTGGGTATGGTTTTTTTATTTTGGGTTATGCAGTGGATTTTATTATTTATTTTGAGTTGTGGGTAGTGGATTTATTTATTTTGGGTTGTGGTGTAGTGGATTTTATTATTTATTTTGGTTGTGCGGTAGTAGATTTTATTATTTATTTTGAGTTGCGGGGTAGTGGATTTATTTACTTTGGGTTGTGGGATCGTGGATTTTAATATTTATATTTGGGTTGTGGGGTAGTGGATTTTATTATGTATTTTGAGTTGAGGGGCCATGGATTTTATTATTGATTTTGAGTTGAGGGGTAGTGGATTTTATTATTGATTTTGAGTTGTGGGGTAGTGGGTTTTATTTTTTATTTTGAATTGTGTGGTAGTGGATTTTATTATTCATTTTGAGTTGTGGGGTAGTGGTTTTTATTATTGATTTTCAGTTGTGGGGTAGTGGGTTTTATTATTCATATTGAGTTGTGGGGTTGTGGATTTATTATTTATTTTGGGTTGTGGGGTAGTGGATTTTATTATTTATTTTGGGATGTTGGGGTTGAGGATTTTATTAATTTTGGATTGGGGAAGTGTATTTTATTATTTATTCTGAGTTGCGGGGTGTGGATTTTATTATTTATTTTGGGTTGTGGGGTAGTGGATTTTATTATTTATTTTGGGTTGTGAGGTAGTATATTTTATTTATTTTGGTTGAGGTGAAGTGGATTTTGTATTTATTCTTGAGTTAAGGGTAGTGTATTTTATTATTATTTTGGGTTGTGGGGTAGTGGATTTTGTTATTATTTTGGTTATGGGGCAGTGGATTTTATTATTCATTTTGAGTTGTTGGAGTAATGAATTTTATTATTTATTTTTGTTATTGAGGTAGTGGTTTTTATTTATTTTGAGTTTCGAGGGTAGTGGATTTTATTATATATTTTGATTTGGGGGTATTGGATTTTATTTTTTATTTTGAGTTTTGTGGTAGTGGATTTTATTATTTATTTTTAGTTGTGGGGTAGTGGATTTTGTTATTTATTTTGGATTGTAGGGGTAGTGGATTTTATTATTAATTTTGATTTGTATGAGGTAGTGGATTTTATTATTGATTTTGAGTTGTGGGGCAGTGGATTTTATTATTTATATTGAGTCGTGGGGTAGTGGATTTATTATTTATTTTGGGTTGTGGGGGGTAGTGGATTTTATTATTTATTTTGGGTTGTGTGGTAATATATTTTATTTATTTTGGGTTGTGGGGGAAGTGGATTTTATTATTTATTCTGAGTTAAGGGGTAGTGGATTTTATTATTTATTGTGGGTTGTGGGATAGTGCATTTTATTGTTGATTTTAAGTTGTGGGGTAGTGTTTTTTATTATTTTGAGTTGTGGGGTAATGAATTTCATTACTGATTTTGAGTTGTGGGAGTACTGGATTTTATTATATATTATAAGTTGTGGGGCAATGGATTTTATTATTTATCTTTGGTTCTGGGGTAGTGGATTTGATTTATTTTGGGTTATGGGGAAGTGGACTTTATTATTTATTTTGAGTCATGGGGTAGTGGATTTTATTTATTTTGGGTTGTGGAGTACTGGATTTTATTATTTATTTTTGGGTTGTGGGGTTGTAGATTTTATTATTAATTTTGAGTTGCGGGGTAGTGGATTTATTATTTATATTGGGTTGTGGGGTAGTGGATTTTATTATTCATTTTTGGCTGTGGGGTAATGGATTTTATTATTTATTTTGTTTTATGGGGTAGTGGATTTTATTATTTATTTTGTGTCATGGAGGTAGTGGATTTTAGTATTTATTTTGGGTTGTGGGGTCATGGATTTTATTATTTATTTTTGGTTGTAGGAGTACTGGATTTTATTTTATATTTTGAGTTGTGTGTAGTAGTTTCATTATTTATTTTTGGTTGTGGGATAGTGGATTTTATATATTTTGGGTTATGGGAAGTGGATTTTATTTATTTTGAGCTGTGGGGTAGTGGTTTTATTATTTATTTTGGGTTGTGGGAGTAGTGGATTTTATTATTTATTTTGGGTTGTGGGGTAGTGGATTTTATATATTTTGGGTTATGGGGAAGTGGATTTTATTTATTTTGAGTTGTGGGATAGTGGATTTTATTATTTATTTTGGGTTGTAGGAGTAGTGGATTTTATTATTTATATTGGGTTGTGGGGTAGTGGATTTTATTATATATTTTGAGTAGTGGATCAATGGATTTCATCATTTATTTTTGGTTGTGGGGTAGTGGATTTTATTTATTTTGGGTTACTGGGAAGTGGATATTATTATTTATTTTGAGTTGTGGGGTAGTGGATTTTATTTATTTTGGGTTGTGGGGTAGTGGATTTTATTATTTATTTTGGGTTGTGGGGTGAGTGGATTTTATTATATATTTTTGAGTTGTGGGCAATGGATTTTATTATTTATTGTGGTTGTGGGTAATGGATTTTATTTATTTTGGGTTATGCAGAAGTGGATTTTATTATTTATTTTGAGTTGTGGGTAGTGGATTTATTTATTTTGGGTTGTGGTGTAGTGGATTTTATTATTTATTTTGGGTTGTGCGGTAGTAGATTTTATTATTTATTTTGAGTTGTGGGGTAGTGGATTTATTATTTATTTTGGGTTGTGGGATCGTGGATTTTATTATTTATACTGGGTTGTGGGGTAGTGGATTTTATTATGTATTTTGAGTTGAGGGGCAATGGATTTTATTATTGATTTTGAGTTGAGGGGTAGTGGATTTTATTATTGATTTTGAGTTGTGGGGTAGTGGGTTTTATTTTTATTTTGAGTTGTGGGGTAGTGGATTTTATTATTGATTTTGAGTTGTGGGGTAGTGGGTTTTATTATTCATATTGAGTTGTGGGGTTGTGGAATTATTTATTTTGGGTTGTTGGGTAGTGGATTTTATTATTTATTTTGGGATGTGGGGTAGTGGATTTTATTAGTTTTGGATTGTGGGGGAAGTGGATTTTATTATTTATTCTGAGTTGCGGGGTATTGGATTTTATTATTTATTTTGGGTTGTGAGGTAGTGGATTTTATTATTTATTTTGGGTTATGGGGCAGTGGATTTTATTATTTATTTTGAGTTGTTGGAGTAATGGATTTTATTATTTATTTTGGGTCGTGGAGGTAGTGGTTTTATTTATTTTGGGTTGTGGGGTAGTGGATTTTATTATATATTTTCAGTTGTGGTGTTGAATTCATTTTGTATTTTGAGTTTTGTGGTAGTGGATTTTATTATTTATTTTTAGTTGTGGGGTAGTGGATTTTATTATTTATTTTTGATTGTGGTGGTAGTAGATTTTATTATTTATTTTGGGTTGTGAGGTAATGTATCTTATTTATTTTGGGATGAGGGGAAGTGGATTTTACTATTTATTCTGAGTTAAGGGGTATTGGATTTTATTATTTATTTTGTGTTGTGGGGTAGTGCATTTTATTGTTGATTTTGGGTTGTGGAGTAACAGATTTTATTATTTATTTTGAGTTGTGGGGTTTGGCAGTGGATTTATTTATTTATTTTGAGCTTGGAAGGTGTTGATTTTATTATTTATTTTGGGTTGTGGGGTAGTATATTTTATTACTGATTTTGAGTTGTGGGAGTACTGGATTTTATTATGTATTATAAATTGTGGGCAATGGTTTAATTATTTATTTTGAGTTGTGGGGGAGTGGATTTTATTATTTATTTTTGAGGTGTGGAGGTAGTGGATTTTATTATTTATTTTGAGTTGTGGAGTAGTGAATTTTATTTTTTATCTTGGGTTGTGGGGTAGTGGATTTTATTATTTATTTGAGTTTGTGGAGGTAGTGGATATTTTATTCATTTTGGGTTGTAGTGGTAGTGGATTTTATTATTTGTTTTGTGTTGTGAGTGTTGTGGATTTTATTATTTATTTTGGGTTGTGGGGTAGTAGATTTTATTATTTATTTTGAGTTGAGGGGTAGTGGATTCATTATTTATTTTGGGTTGTGAGGTAGTGGATTTTATTATTTATTTTGGGTTGTGAGTATTGGATTCATTATTTATTTTGGGTTGTGAGGTAGTGGATTTTATCATTTATTTTGGGTTGTGAGGGTATTTGGTTTTATTTAATTTGGGTTGTGGTGAAGTGGATTTTATTATTTATTTTGAGTTGTGGAGTAGTGGATTTTATTTTTTATCTTGGGTTGTGGGGGTAGTGGATTGTATTATTTGTTTTGAGTTGTGAGGTAGTCGATTTTATTATTGATTTTTAGTTGTGGGGTAGTGTATTTTATTATTTATTTGAGTTGTGGAGGTAGTGGATTTTTTATTCATTTTGGGTTGAGGGACAGTGGATTTTATTTTTATTTTGAGTTGAGGTTTAGTGGATTTTATTATTCATTTTGGTTTGTAGGGCAGTGGATTTTATTTATTTTTGGTTATGGGTAGTTGATTTTATTATACATTTTGGTTTGTAGGGTAGTGGATTTTATTATTTATTTTTGGTTATGGGGTAGTGGATTTTATTATTTATTTTGAGTTGTGGGGGTAGTGGATTTTATTGTATATTTTGAGTTATGGTGAAATGGATTTTATTATTTAATGTTGGTTGTGGAATAGTGGATTTTATTTATTTTGGTTTGTGGGGAAGTGGTTTTTATTATTTATTTTGAGTTGCGGGATAGTGAAATTTATTATTTATTTTGAGTTGCGGGGTAGTAGATTTTATTATTTATTTTCCTTTGTGGGGTAGTGGATTTTAGTATTTATTTTGAGTTTTGGGGTGGTTGATTTTATTATACATTTTTTAGTTGTGTGGAAGTGGATTTTATTATTTATTTTGAGTTGTGGTTTAGTGAATTTATTATTTATTTTGGGTAGTAGTAGTAGTGGATTGTATTTTTTTGAGTTGTGGGGTAATGGATTTTATTATTTATTCTGAGTTATTTATTTTGGTTTTGTGGTAATAGATTTTATCATTTATTTTGAGTTGTGGATAGTTGATTTCATTATCGATTTTTAGTTGTGGGGTAGTGGATTTTATTATTTAATTTGAGTTGTGGAGGTAGTGGATTTTTTATTTATTTTGGGTTGTAGGAGTAGTGGATTTTATTATTTATTTTTGGTTGTGGGTGTGGTTGATTTTATTATTTATTTTTGAGTTTTAGGGGTAGTGGATTTTATTATTTATTTTGAGTTGTTGGGTATTGGATTTTCTTATTTATCTTGGGGTTTGGGCTAGTGGCTTATATTATTTATTTTGAGTTGTGGGGTAGTAGATTTTCTTATTTATCTTTTGTTGCTGAGTAGTGGCTTTTGTTATTTATTTGGAGTTTTAAGTTAGTGGCTTTTATTATTCATTTTTTTGGGTAGTGGCTTTTATTTATTTTGATTTGTGGTGTGTTTAGTTAGTAATTATTTTGGGTTGTGGAGTAGTGGATTTTTTTATTTTGAGTTGTTGTGGTTATAGATTTTATTATTTATTTTGAGTTGTAGGGTGGGGTAGTTTATTATTTATTTTGAGGTGTAGCAGTAGTTGGGGTATTGGATATTATTATTTATTTTGAGTTGTGGGGTAGTAGATTTTATCATTTATATTTGAGTTGTGGTGTGGGTAGTGGATTTTATTATTTATTTTGAGTTCTAGGATTAGTGGATTTTATTATTTATTTTGGGTTGTGTGGTAGTGGGTTTTATTTTTTGTTTTGAGTTGTGGAGGTAGTGGATTTTATTATTTACTTTGTATTGTAGGATAGTGGATTTTATTATTTCTTTCAGGTTGTGGGGTAGTCGATTTTATTATTAATTTTTGCTTGTGGGGTAGTGGCCTTTATTTTTTTGAGTAGTGGGGTCATGGATTTTCTTATTTATCATGGGTTGTGGGGTAGTGGCTTTTATTTTTTATTTTGAGTTGTGGGGTAGTGGCTTTTATTATTTATTTTGGGTTGTGAGGGTAGTGGCATTTATTATTTTGAGTTGCTGGGTAGTGGATTTGAGTATTTATTTTGGGTTGTGGGGTAGTGGATTTTATTTTTTGTGTTTTGGAGTAACAGATTTTGTTGTTTATTTTGAGTTGTTGGGTGGGTTAATGGATTATATTAATTAGTTTGAGTTGTGGGGGTAGGTGGGGCAGTGGATTTTATTCTTTATTTTGAGTTGTGGGGTAGTGGATTTTATTATATATTTTGAGATGTGGGGTAATGGATTTTATTATTTAATTTTGGTTGTGGGGTAGTGTATTTTATTTATTTTGGGTTGTGCAGAAGTGGATTTTATTATTTATTTTGAGTTGTAGGTTTGTGGCTTTTATTATTTATTTTGGGTTGTGGGGGTAGTGGCTTTTATTATTTATTTTGTTTTGTGGGGTAGTGGATTTTAGTATTTCTTTTGGGCTGTGGGGTAGTGGATTTTATTATTTTTTTCGAGTTGTGGGGGCGATAGATTTTAAAATTTATTTTGAGTTGTGGGGTGGCGTAGTGGATTTTATTAGTTATTTTGAGTTGTGAGGGTAGTTGGGGTCATGGATTTTATTATTTATTTTGAGTTTTGGGTAGTAGATTTTATTATTTATTTTGAGTTGTTGGAGGGGTAGTGGATTTTTATTTATTTTGAGTTGTGGGATAAGTGGATTTTATTATTTATTTTGTGTTGTGGAGTGCGTGGATTTTAGTTTTATTTTGAGTTGTGGGGTAGTAAATTTTATTATTTATTTTGCGTTGCTGTGTAGTTGATTTTATTATTTATTTTGGATTGTGGGGTAGTTTATTTTATTATTTATTTTGATTTGTGGGGTAGTGGCTTTTGTTTGAGTTGGGGGTAGTGGACTTTATCTTGGGTTGTGTGGTAGTGGCTTTTATTATTTATTTTGAGTTGTGGGGTAGTAACTTTTATTATTTATTTTAGGTTGTGGGTAGTAGGCTTTTGTTATTTTGAGGTTAGTGGGTAGTAGATTTTAGTATTTATTTTGGGTTGTGGGGTAGTGCATTTTATTATTTATTTCAACTTGTGTGGTAATAGATTTCATTATTTGTTTTTCAGTTGTGAGGGTGGGGTAGTGGATTTTATTCATTATTTTGAGTTGTATGGGGTAGTTGGGGTAGTGTATTTTATAATTTATTTTGATTTGTGGCGTAATAGATTTTATTATTTATTTTGAGTTATGCGGTGGGGTACTGGATTTTATTTTTTATTTTAAGTTGTGGAAGGTGTTGATTTTATTATTTATTTTGGGTTGTGTGGTAGTGGATTTTAATATTCATTTTGGTTTGTGGTGTAGTGGATTTTAATATTCATTTTGGTTTATGGGGTAGTCATTTATTATTTATTTTTGATGATGGGGTAGTGGATTTTATTATTTATTTTGAGTTGTTGGGGTAGTGGATTTTATTATTTATTTTGGGTCGTGGAGGTAGTGGATTTTAGTATTTATTTTGGGTTGTGGGGTTATGAATTTTATTATTTATATTGGGTTGTGGGAGTAGTGGATTTTATTATATATTTTGAGTTTTGGGGCAATTGATTTCATTATTTATTTTGTTTGTGGGGTAGTGGATTTTATATATTTTGGGTTATGAGGAAGTGGATTTTATTTATTTTGAGCTGTGGGGTAGTGGATTTTATATATTTTGGGTTATGGGAAGTGGATTTTATTTATTTTGAGCTGTGGGATAGTGGATTTTATTGTTTATTTTGGGTTGTGGGAGAAGTGGATTTTATTATTTATATTGTGTTGTGGGGTAGTGGAATTTATTATATATTGTGAGTTAGTAGGGCAATGGATTTCATCATTTATTTTTGGTTGTGGGGTGGTGGATTTTATTTATTTATTTTGGGTTATGGGAAGTGGATTTTATTTATTTTGAGCTGTGGGGTAGGGGTTTTATTATTAATTTTGGGTTGTGGGGTTTGGATTTTATTATATATTTTGAGTTGCATGGCAATGGATTTTATTTATTTTTGGTTGTGGGTAGTGGATTTTATTTATTTTGGGTTATGCAGAAGTGGATTTTATTATTTATTTTGAGTTGTGGGCTAGTGGATTTTATTTATTTTGGGTTGTGGGGTAGTGCATTTTATTATTTATTTTGAGTTCTGGGTAGTGGATTTTATTATTTTGAGTTGTGGATTAATGGATTTTATTATTGATTTTGAGTTGTGTGCTTTGTGGATTTTATTATTTATTTTGTATTGTGGGGTGGGTAGTGGATTTTATTATTTATTTTGGGTTGTGGGGTCGTGGATGTTATTTATATTGGGTTGTGGGGTAGTGGATTTTATTATATATTTTGAGTTGTGGGGCAATGAATTTTATCATTGATTTTGAGTTGAGGGGTAGTGGATGTTATTATTGATTTTGAGTTGTGTGGTAGTGGATTTTATTATTTATTTTGAGTTGTGGAGTAGTGGATTTTATTATTTATTTTGGGTTGTGGGGGTAGTGGATTTTATTATTTATTTTTGATTGTGGGGTATTGGATTTTATTTATTTTGGGTTATGCAGAATGGATTTTATTATTTATTTTGAGTTGTGGGGTAGCATTTTTTATTACTTATTTTGGGTTGTGGGGTAGTGCATTTTATTATTGATTATGGGCCAGATATTCAAACTGCACTCTTCTTAGGCGCAAGCCCTTGCAGTCATAAAATAGTTGTGCAGGGGTGTGGCCTGGGTGATATTCAAAGGAGTTGCGCTGTTGAGCAACTCCTGAAAGATCACCCTAACCACAACCATAACTTGCAGTGGAACTTGTGGGCACTGCAAGTTGTCAGAGTGGAGCATTCAACTTGCGGTGGTGCAAGTACCATTGCGCCATGCGCAAAATCCCAATATTCAAAAGGTGACATGCAAATGGGGCCATAATTCATGCAAGGCGCACGGGGCCATTTGCATCTGATTATGGCCCCATTTGCATGCCATTAGCATGCGGGTGCACTGATCCCTGAGGACTTGTGACTGGCACCATGCCAGGCAGCAGCCATCAGGGACAGATGTTCCCTGCAGCCCGATCATGGGCAAAAAAGTGTAAATCCCCACCACCTCTCCCCACTGGCCTGATCACCGGCAACAGCAGAAATGTCCCCCCACCAGCCCGACCGCGAGGCTGCATTAGTTTAAAACAACTCCCACTGCAGCCTATCGCGAGGCATGGTTTAACCCCCCACCAGCCCAATGCATGAGCAGCAGTGTCTCCCCTCCCGAACACATCCCTGGTGTTCCAGTTGACTGTAGATCCCAATCGTGGGATGTAATCATTAAACTTCACCCCAAACATAGCCCTGGTGGTCAGTGGACCGTAGATCCCAATCGCGGGATGTAATCATTAACCCCCAAACATAGCCCTAGTGGTCCAGTGGACCCGAAACTGCCGATCCGCGGGATGTAATTACTTAACACCCCCAACATCCCTGGTGCCTAGTGTCCCCCACCCCCCACCCATGAAGCCCCACCACCCGCTCCCCGGCAGCGGCTGGTGGCAGCATCCACCTGCCTGCCACCCCGCTGCCTGATGACTGACTGCATGGTAGGGCTGCTCATTCACAAAACTGGACTGTCTTGTATGGTATGGGCTGCATGCCCATTGGCCCTGCTCTGCACCAATGGGCGTGCAGCCCTACTGTCAGTCAGTCAGCAGGTGGCAGGGCATCAGGCGGTGGGATGCTGCCATCCGCCCGGCTGCGGGGAGTGGGATGGTGGGCTTCGCGGTGGATGGGGTGCAGGACACTGGGCGCAGAATGTTAGTGTTCTTAATTACATCCGTGATCAATCCAGTCACTGAACCCTGAAAACTATGTTTAAATTGTCAGTACATCCATGATAATTATCTATGGTCACTGGACCCTGAGATGTGTTCAGGGAGTCTAATTACATCCCTTGATAGGATCTGATCCCACTTGGACCACCAGGGATGTGTTCAGGAGGGAGACACGTGCTGCACTGGCAAGCTGGTGGGGAGTTAACTATGCCATGATTGAGCTGCAGGGGGCATACCTCTCAACCTTTTGTCTGATAAATCAGGAACAAGACATTAAAATATCAGGGACACAGGCCCCATATCAGGGACACATCTTAAGATTTGGTAGTATACACTCAGAAAGCTGTTATAATTAGGGGATTTATGTAAGATGCATTTTCTGAATTGGAAGGAATCTGTAACTTAATATTTAACATTATTTTATGCTTAGGATCCCCAGTGTTCTGTCACAAAATTACAATTGTTATGAGGACAGAGACAAATTCTGAGGCATAATCAGGGATGTCCCTGAAAATCAGGGACAGTTGAGAGGTATGGGGGCACAGGGAGTGGGTTGGGGCCAGCCACAGGTGGCAGCTGCTGTGTTGTGCCCTGCAGCAACAGCTCACCTGTGGATGGCCCTCAACTTAAGCCTTTTTGGCTCAAAGTTGTGCAGGCGCAGGTTGGGGGTTGCGCCTGCACAACTCTGCACTGCCCGGCTGAATATCGGGCTGTGCAGTTTATGCATGGTTCCTCTCCCACCAGTTCAGCATGCATTCATTTGCATTGCGCTGTTGCTCAGCCTGTTTTCAGTGGTGCAACTGCCTCCTGCTGAATATGGCAGAATGGAGCAAGTTGGACTAGCAGGCATAGCCCTATTGCTCATGGCGCAACCTTTTAATATCTGGCCCTTTGAGTTCTGGGTAGTGGATTTTATTATTTTGAGTTGTGGAGTAATGGATTTTTTATTGATTTTGAGTTGTGGGGATAGTGGATTTTATTATTTATTTTGAATTGTGGGTGGGGTAGTGGATTTGATTATTTATTCTGAGTTGTGGGGTAGTAGATTTTGTTATTTATTTTGGGTTGTGGGGGTAGTGGATTTTATTATTTATTTTGGGTTGTAGGGTAGTGGATTTTATTTTTTATTTTGAGTTGTGTGGTAGTGGATTTTATTATTTATTTTGAGTTGTGGGGGTAGTGGATTTTATTATTCATTTTGTGTTGTGGGGTAGTGGATTTTATTTATTTTAGGTTATGGGGCAGTAGATTTTATTTTTTTTATTTTGAGTTGTTGGGGTAATGGATTTTATTATTTATTTTGGGTTGTGGGGTAATGGATTTTATTTATTTTGGGTTGCGGGGTTAGTGGATTTTATTATATATTTTGCGTTGTGGGGTCGTGGATTTTATTTTTATTTTGAGTTGTGTGGTAGTGGATTTTATTATTTATTTTTAGTTGTGGGGTAGTGAATTTTATTATTTATTTTGGATTGTGGGGGTAGTGGATTTTATTATTTATTTTGACTTGTATGAGGTAGTGGATTTTATTATTGATTTTGAGTTGTGGGGTAGTGGATTTTATTATTTATTTGAGACGTGGGGTAGTGGATTTATTATTTATTTTGGGTTGTGGGGTAGTGGATTTTATTATTTATTTTAGGTTATGGAAGGTGGATTTTATTATTTATTTTGAGTTGTTAGGTAATGGATTTTATTATTTATTTTGGGTTGTGGAGGTATGGATTTTATTTATTTTGGGTTGTGGGAAGTGGATTTTATTATTTATTCTGAGTTAAGGGTAGTGGATTTTATTGTTGATTTTGAGTTGTGGGGTAATGGATTTTATTATTTTGAGTTGTGGGGTAATGAATTTCATTACTGATTTTGAGTTGTGGGAGTACTGGATTTTATTATATATTATAAGTTGTGGGGCAATGGATTTTATTATTTATTTTTGGCTGTGGGGTAATGGATTTTATTATTTATTTTGTTTTATGGGGTAGTGGATTTTATTATTTATTTTGAATTGTGGGGTAGTGGATTTTATTATTTATTTTGGGTCATGGAGGTAGTGGATTTTAGTATTTATTTTGGGTTGTGGGGTCATGGATTTTATTATTTATATTGGATTGTAGGGGTAGTGGATTTTATTTTATATTTTGAGTTGTGGGGCAATGGATTTCATTATTTATTTTTGGTTGTGGGATAGTGAATTTTATATATTTTGGGTTATGGGGAAGTGGATTTTATTTATTTTGAGCTGTGGGGTAGTGGATTTTATTATTTATTTTGGGTTGTGGGGTAGTGGATTTTATATATTTTGTGTTACGGGGAAGTGGATTTTATTTATTTTGAGTTGTGGGATAGTGGATTTTATTATTTATTTTGGGTTGTGGGAGTAGTGGATTTTATTATTTATATTGGGTTGTGGGGTAGTGGATTTTATTATTTATTTTGGGTTGTGGGGTAGTGCATTTTATTATTGATTTTGAGTTCTGGGGTAGTGGAATTTATTATTTTGAGTTGTGGGTAATGGATTTATTATTGATTTTGAGTTGTGTGGGTAGTCGATTTTATTATTTATTTTGTATTGTGGGGTGGGATAGTGGATTTTATTATTTATTTTGAGTTGTGGGGTAGTTGGGTAGTGGATTTTATTATTTATTCTGAGTATTAGGGTAGTAGATTTTGTTATATATTTTGGGTTGTGGGAGTGGATTTTATAATTTATTTTGGGTTGTGGGGTAGTGAATTTTATTATTCATTTTGGGTTGTGGGGTAGTGGATTTTATTTATTTTGGGTTATGGGGCAGTGGATTTTATTATTTATTTTGAGTTGTTGGGTAATGGATTTTATTATTTATTTTGGATTGTGGAGGTAGTGGATTTATTTATTTTGGGTTGTGGGGTAGTGGATTTATAATATATTTTGAGTTGTGGGGTAGTGGATTTTATTTTTTATTTTGAGTTGTGTGGTAGTAGATTTTATTATTTTTTAGTTGTGGGTAGTGGATTTATTATTTATTTTGGTTGTGGGGTAGTAGATTTTATTATTTATTTTGAGTTCTGGGTAGTGGATTTATTATTTATTTTGGGTTGTGGGATTATTGATTTTATTATTTTGGTTGAGGGTAGTAGATTTTATTATTTATTTTGAGTTGTGGGGTAGTGGATTTATTATTTTTTGGGGTTTTGAGATCGTGGATTTTATTATTTATATTGGGTTGTGGGTAGTGGGTTTTATTTTGTATTTTGAGTTGTGTGGTAGTGGATTTTATTATTTATTTTGAGTAGTGGGGTAGTGGATTTTATTATTGATTTTGAGTTGTGGGCTATTGGGTTTTATGATTCATATTGAGTTGTGGGGTAGTGGATTTATTTGTTTTGGATTGTGGGGGAAGTGGATTTTATTATTTATTCTGAGTTGCGGAGTAGTGGATTTTATTATTTATTTTGGGTTGTGGGTTGTGGATTTTATTATTTATTTTGGGTTGTGAGGTAATATATATTATTTATTTTGGGTTTGTGGAAGTAGATTTTATTATTTATTCTGAGTTAAGGGTCGTGGATTTTATTATTTATTTTGGGTTGTGGGGTAGTGGATTTTATTATTTATTTTGGGTTATGGGGCAGTGGATTTTATTATTTATTTTGAGTTGTTGGGGTAATGGATTTATTATTTATTTTGGGTTGTGGAGGTAGTCATTTTTATTTATTTTGGGTTGAGGGGTATTGGATTTTATTATTTATTCTGAGTTGTGTGGTAGTGGATTTTATTATTTATTTTTAGTTGTGGGGTAGTGGATTTTATTATTTATTTTGGATTGTGGGGGTAGTAGATTTTATTATTTATTTTGGGTTGTGAGGTAATATATTTTATTTATTTTGGGTTGAGGGGAAGTGGATTTTATTATTTATTCTGAGTTAAGGGGTAGTGGATTTTATTATTTATTTTGGGTTGTGGGGTAATGCATTTTATTGTTGATTTTGAGTTGTGGAGTAACAGATTTTATTATTTATTTTGAGTTATGAGGTTTGGCAGTGGATTTTATTATTTATTTTGAGTTGTGGAAGGTGTTGATTTTATTATTTATTTTGGGTTGTGGGGTAGTGGATTTCATTACTGATTTTGAGTTGTGGGAGTACTGGATTTTATTATATATTATAAGTTGTGGGGCAATGGATTTTATTATTTATTTTTGGTCCTGGGGTAGTGGATTTTATTTATTTTGGTTTATGGGTAGTTGATTTTATTCATTTTGGTTTGTGGGGTAGTGGATTTTATTATTTATTTTTGGTTATGGGGTAGTGGATTTTATTATTTATTTTGAGTTGGGGTAGTGGATTTTATTGTATATTTTGAGTTATGGGGAAATTGATTTTATTATTTAATGTTGGTTGTGGAGTGGTGGATTTTATTTATTTTGGTTTGTGGGGAAGCGGTTTTTATTATTTATTTTGAGTTGTGGGGTAGTGAATTTTATTGTTTATGTGGGGTAGTAGATTTTATTATTTATTTTCCTTTGTGGGGTAGTGGATTTTATATTTATTTTGAGTTTTGAGGTGGTTGATTTTATTATACATTTTTAGTTGTGGGGTAGTGGATTTTATTATTTATTTTGAGTTGTGGGGTAGTGGATTTTATTATTTATTCTGAGTTATTTATTTTGGTTTTTGTGGTAGTAGATTTTATTATTTATTTTGAGTTGTGGAGGTAGTGGATTTTTTATTTATTTTGGGTTGTAGGAGTAGTGGATTTTATTATTTATTTTTGGTTGTGGGTGTAGTTGATTTTATTATTTATTTTTGAGTTTTAGGGGTAGTGGATTTTATTATTTATTTTGATTTGTTGGGTATTGGATTTTCTTATTTATCTAGGGTTTTGGGTTAGTGGCTTATATTATTTAGTTTGCATTGTGGGGTAGTAGATTTTCTTATTTATTTTGGGTTGTTGGGGTTACAGATTTTATAACTATTTTGAGTTGTGGGGTAGGGTAGATTTTATTATTTATTTTTGAGGTGTATGTAGTTGGGTAGTGGATTTATTATTTATTTTGAGTTGTGGGGTACTAGATTTTATCATTTTGAGTTGTGGTGTGGGTACTGGATTTTATTATTTATTTTGAGTTCTGGGATTAGTGGGTTTTATTATTTATTTTGGGTTGTGTGGTAGTGGGTTTTATTTTTTGTTTTGAGTTGTGGAGGTAGTGGATTTTATTATTTACTTTGCGTTTTAGGATAGTTGATTTTATTATTTCTTTCAGGTTGTGGGGTAGTCGATTTTATTATTCATTTTTGCTTTTTGAGTAGTGGATTTTTTTTGAGTTGTGGAGTAACAGATTTTATTATTCATTTTGAGTTGTTGGGTGGGTTAATGGATTATATTAATTAGTTTGAGTTGTGGGGGTAGTTGGGGCAGTGGATTTTATTCTTTATTTTGAGTTGTGGGATAGTGGATTGTATTATTTATTTTGTGTTGTGGGGTAGTGGATTTTATTATATATCTTGGGTTGTGGGGGTAGTGGATTTTATTATATATTTTTAGATGTGGGGTAATGGATTTTATTATTTAATTTTGGTTGTGGAGTAGTGTATTTTATTTATTTTGGGTTGTGGGGAAGTGGATTTTATTATTTATTTTGAGTTGTAGGTTTGTGGCTTTTATTATTTATTTTGGGTTGTGAGGTAGTGGCTTTTATTTATTTTTTGTGGGGTAGTGGATTTTAGTATTTATTTTGGGTTGTGGGTAGTGGATTTTATTATTTATTTTGAGTTGTGGGGCGATAGATTTTATAATTTATTTTGAGTTGTGGGGTGGGGTAGCGGATTTTATTAGTTATTTTGAGTTGTGGGGGTAGTTGGGGTCGTGGATTTTATTATTTATTTTGAGTTTTGGGTAGTAGATTTTATTATTTATTTTGAGTTGTTGGTTGGGGTAGTGGATTTTATTATTTATTTTGAGTTATGGGATAAGTGGATTTTATTATTTATTTTGTGTTGGTGGGTAGTTGATTTTATTATTTATTTTGAGTTGTGGGGTAGTGGATTTTATTATTTATTTTGCATTTGTGGGGTAGTGGATTTTATTATTTATTTTGAGTTATGGGATAAGTGGATTTTATTATTTATTTTGTGTTGGTGGGTAGTTGATTTTATTATTTATTTTGGGTTGTGGGGTAGTGACTTTTATTATTTATTTTGAGTTGTGGGGTAGTGGCTTTTGTTATTTTGAGTTGTGGGGTAGTAGATTTTAGTATTTATTTTGGGTTGTGGGGGTAGTGTATTTTATTATTTATTTCAACTTGTGTGGTAATAGATTTCATTATTTGTTTTGAGTTGTGAGGTGGGGTAGTGGATTTTATTCATTATTTTGAGTTGTGCGGTAGTTGGGGTGGTGTGTTTTATTATTTATTTTGATTTGTGGGGTAGTAGATTTTATTATTTATTTTGAGTTATGCTGTGGAGTACTGGATTTTATTTTTTATTTTGAGTTGTGGAAGGTGTTGATTTTATTATTTATTTATTTATTTTATTCTTTTATCCCTCTGGACACCCAGCACTCCCCTCCTTGGCTGTCTCAATGCCCTCAGACTCCCCACTGAGTCTGCCCCTAGAGTCTCTCTTTTCTCAGGTGCTCTACCTGCCTCCTTTAGCACTTACACAGCGGGGTCTGCCTGTGTTGTGTCATCTGGGTGGCTGGAGCTGCCATCATCTGGAGTGCCGGGGTTGTTTTCAGTTTTCTGTCCCTCCCTCTCACTCCTGTGGATGCTAGGCTCAGGTGGTGCAGTGCATGCATGCCTGCCAAGTGCTGAAGGTGTCCTCCTCTCCCGGCTCCCTGCCCTAAGGCCCGCCATTGCCCCGAGTTGGTGCTTCCACTGGCTCTCTTGAGCATCAGGTGTATTAAACACCCCTGGTTCCTCCCGAAGGAGGAGGCATCTGTTGGGATGCTCGATCCTCCTTCCCCGCTGACCCCAATGGCCCGAGTCCGTTCCAGAACCCAGGTCGCCAGTGTGATGTGAGGTGTGTGTCCAGCGCCTCAACCCTCAGCGCCACCTATTATGTATTTTGGTTTGTGGATTTTATTTTTATTTTGCATTGTGGGGTAGTGGATTTTATTATTCATTTTGGTTTGTGGGGTAGTGGATTTTAATATTCATTTTGGTTTGTGGGGTAGTGGATTTATTATTTATTTTTGATGATGGGGTAGTGGATTTTATTATTTATATTGAGTTGTGGGGTTAGTTTATTTTATTATTTATATTGGTTTGTGGGGGTAGTGGATTTTATTGTATACTTAGAGTTGTGGGGAAATGGATTTTATTATTTAATGTTGATAGTGGAGTAGTGGATTTTATTTATTTTTTGTTGTGGGGAAGTCGATTTTATTACTTATTTTGAGTTGTGTGCTAGTGGATTTTATTATTTATTTTGGGTTGTGGGGGTAGTGGATTTATTATTTATTTTGGGTTTTGGGGTAGTGGATTTTATTATTTATTTTGAGTTGTGGGTTGTTGATTTTATTATTGATTTTAGTTGTGTGTTGGATTTTTTTATTTATTTTGAGTTGTGGAGGTAGTGGATTTTTATTTATTTTGAGTTTTAGGGGTAGTGGATTTTATTATTTATTTTGAGTTGTTGGGTATTGGACTTATTTATCTTGGGTTGTGGGGTAGTGGCTTATATTATTTATTTTGAGTTGTGGTGTAGTAGATTTTCTTATTTATCTTGGGTTGTTGTGATTTTTATTATTTATTTTGAGATGTAGATTAGTGGCTTTTTATTGTTTATTTTGGGTTGTGGGGTAGTGGCATTTATTGTTTGTTTTGATTTGTGGGGTACTGGAGTTTAGTATTTATTTTGGGTTGTGGGGTAGTGGATTTTATTATTGATTTTGAGTTGTGGGAGTTATAGATTATATTATTTATTTTGAGTTGTGTGTGGGGTAGTTGATTTTATTATTTATTTTGTGGTGTGGGAGTAGTTAGGTGAGTGGATTTTATTATTTATTTCGAGGTTGTGGGGTAGTAGATTTTATTTTATTTTGAGTTGTGGAGGAGTGATTTTATTATTTACTTTGGGTTATAGGGTAGTGGATTTTATTTTTTATTTCGGGTTGTAGGGTAGTCAATTTTATTATTCATTTTGGTTTGTGGGGTAGTGGCTTTTATTATTTTTTTGAGTTGTGGGCTCGTGGATTTTCTTATTTATCTTGGGTTGTGGGGTAGTAGCTTTTATTAGTTGTTTTGAGTTGTATGGTACTGGCTTTAATTATTTATTTTGGGTTGTGAGGGTAGTGTCTTTTATTCTTTTGAGTTGCTGGGTAGTGGATTTTAGTATTTATTTTGTGTTGTGGGGTGGTGGATTTTATTATTTCTTTTGAGTTGTGGAGTAACACGTTTTATTATTTATTTTGAGTTATGGGGTTTGGTAGTGGATTTTATTATTTATTTTGAGTTGTGGAGGTGTTGATTTTATTATTTATTTTGGGTTGTGGGGTAGTGGATTTTATTTTTATTTTTTCTTAATGGTACTGGATTTTATTATTCGTGTTGGTGTGTGGGGTAGTGGATTGTATTATTTTTTTTTGATTATGGGGTAGTGGATTTTATTTATTTTGAGCTGTGGGGTTAGTTGATTTTATTATTTATTTTAGATTGTGGGGTATTGGATTTTATTATTTATATTGGTTTATGGGGTAGTGGATTTTATTGTGTATTTTGAGTTGTTGGGAAATAGATTTTATTATTTAATGTTGGTTGTGGAGTAGTGGATTTTATTTATTTTGAGTTGTGGGGAAGTGGATTTTATTATTTATTTTGAGTTGTGTGCTAGTTGATTTTATTATTTATTTTGAGTTGTGGGGTGGTGGATTTTTTATACATTTTTAGTTGTGGGGTTAGTTAATTTTATTATTTATTTTAGGTTGTCGGGTATAGGATTTTATTATTTATATTGATTTGTCAGGTAGTGGATTTTATTGTATATTTTGAGTTGGGAAATGGATTTTATTATTTAGTGTTGGTTGTGGAGTAGTGGATTTTATTTATTTTGAGTTGTGGGGAAGTGGATTTTATTATTTATTTTGAGTTGTGGGAAGTGGATTTTATTATTTATTTTGAGTTGTGGGGTAGTGGATTTTTTATACATTTTAGTTGTGGGGTAGTGGATTTTATTATTTATTTTGAGTTGTGGGGTAGTGGATTTGTTATTTATTTTGGGTTGTGGGAATAGTGGATTTTATTATTTATTTTGGGATGTGGGTAGTTGATTTTATTATTTATTTTGAGTTGTAGGGATAGTGGATTTTATTATTTATTATTTGTTCTTTATTATTTATTTTGGTTTTGGAGTAGTTGATTTTATTATTAATTTTGAGTTGTGGGTAGTTGATTTTATTATTGATTTTTAGTTGTGGGGTAGTGGATTTCATTATTTATTTTGACTTGTAGGTAGTGGATTTTTTTTTTTTTTGGGTTGTAGGGGTAGTGGATTTTCTTATTTATTTTGGGTTGTGGGTGTAGTTGATTTTTATTTTTTGAGGTTTTAGGGGTAGTGGATTTATTATTTATTTTTTGATATGTGGGGTAGTTAGGGTAGTGGATTTATTACTTATTTCGAGTTGTGGGGTAGTAGATTTTATTATTTATTTTGAGTTGTGAGGTAGGGTAGTGGGTTTTATTATTTATTTTTGAGTTGTGGAAGGTGTTGATTTTATTATTTATTTTGGGTTGTGGGGTAGTGGATTTATTTTTATTTTGTGTTGTGGGGTACTGGATTTTATTATTCATTTTGGTGTGTGGGGTAGTGGATTGTATTATTTATTTTTGATTATGGGGTAGTGGATTTTATTATTTATTTTGAGTTGTGAGGTTAGTTGATTTTAATATTTATTTTAGGTTGTGGGGTATTGGATTTTATTATTTATATTGGTTTGTGGGGTAGTGGATTTTATTGTATATTTTGAGTTGTGGGGAAATTGATTTTATTATTTAATGTTGGTTTATAGTGGATTTTATTTATTTTGAGTTGTGGGAAGTGAATTTTATTATTTATTTTGAGTTGTGGGCTTTTGGTTTTATTATTTATTTTTGAGTTGTGGGGTAGTGGATTTTATTTATACATTTTAGTTGTGTGGTAGTGGATTTTATTATTTATTTTGAGGTGTGGGAGTAGTTGGGTAGTGGATTTTTTATTTATTCTTGAGTTGTGGGTAGTAGATTCTTGTTTTATTTTGAGTTGTGGAGGTAGTGAATTTTATTATTTACTTTGGGTTATAGGGTAGTGGATTTTATTTTTATTTTGGTTTGTGGCTTAGTCAATTTATTATTCATTTTGGTTTGTGGGGTAGTGGCTTTTTATAATTTTTGAGTTGTGAGGCTCATGGATTTTCTTATTCATCTTGGGTTGTGGGGTAGTGGCTTTTATTAGTTATTTTGAGTTGTAGGGTAGTGGCTTTTATTATTTATTTTGGGTTGTGAGGGTAGTAGCTTTTTATTTTGAGTTGCTGGGTAGTGGATTTTAGTATTTATTTTGGGTTGTGGGGTAGTGGATTTTATTATTAATTTTGAGTTGTGGGGGTAGTGGATTTGTTTTTTATTTTGGGTAGTAGGAGTAGTGGATTTTATTATTTATTTTGGGTTGTGGGGTAGTTAATTTTATTATTTATTTTGAGTTGTAGGGATAGTGGATTTTATTATTTATTCTGAGTTATTTATTTTGGCTTTTGGAGTGGTGGATTTTATTATTTATTTTGAGTTGTTGGTAGTTGATTTTATTATTGATTTTTAGTTGTGGGGTAGTGGATTTTATTATTCATTTTGAGTTGTGGAGGTAGTGGATCTTTTATTTATTTTGGGTTGTTGGGGTAGTGGATTTTATTATTTATTTTGGGTTGTGGGTGTAGTTGATTTTATTATTTTTTGAGTTTTAGGGGTAGTGGTTTTTATTATTTATTTTGAGTTGTATGTTATTGGCTTTTAGTATTTATTTTAGATTGTGGGGTAGTGGCTTTTATTGTTTAGTTTGAGTTGTGGGGTTATGGATTTTATCATTTATTTTGAGTTGTGAGTGATGTAGTGGATTTTATTATTTATTTTGAGGTGTGGGGTAGTTGGGGTAGTGTATTTTATTACTTATTTTGAGTTGTGGGGTAGTAGATTTTATTATTTATTTTGAGTTGTGGGGTGGGGTAGTGGATTTTATTTATTTTGAGTTGTGGATTAGTGGATTTTATTATTTATTTTGTGTTGAGTGGTAGTGGATTTTATTTTTATTTTGAGTTGTGGAGGTAGTGAATTTTATTATTTACTTTGTGTTGTAGGGTAGTGGATTTTATTTTTATTTTTGGTTGTGGGGTAGTCAATTTTATTATTCATTTTGGTTTGTGGGGTAGTGGCTTTCATTATTTTTTGAGTTGTGGGGTTATGGATTTTCTTATTTATCTTGGGTTGTGGGGTAGTGGTTTTTATTGGTTATTTTGAGTTGTACGGTAATGGCTTTTATTATTTAATTTTGGGTTGTGAGGGTACTGGCTTTTATTATTTTGTGTTGCTGGGTAGTGGATTTTATTATTTATTTTGAGTTGTGGAGTATCAGATTTTATTATTTATTTTGAGTTGTGGGGTAGTGGATTATATTAATTAGTTTGAATTGTGGGGTAGTTGGAGCAATGGATTTTATTATTTATTTTGAGTTGCAGGATAGTGGATTTTATTATTTTTTTTTGGGGGTCCTCTGTCTTACTTCAGCCTAGTCACGGCCCCCCGGAGCTCCCACCACCTGCCCATTTGCCACCCCTCCCGGTCACCCCCAGCTTTCTCCCCGCAGGGCAGGGCCTCGGCACTGGTACCCCCTAGCTCCAGTGCCACGGAACCAGTAACTAGTTGGGAGTGCGGCAGCAGGGGTGAATTGAAGCCCCCAGGGAGGCTTCACCTAGACAGAGGACCTCCCCCTCCTTCTTTTTTCCTCCTTGGTTTTTTCCCTCCCGGAGGTGGGGACCTGCAATGACGCCGCAGTATTCTCCCGCCTCCTCCCCGATGTCAAGCGCTGCAGTGTGAGTGCCCCCAGCCTCCACCAGGGGTACCCAATGCTCCGGGTGCTGCCCTGACCCTCCCCCAGAGAAGGAGAGCAGTCCATAGGATGCTCGATCCCTCTCCCCCTAGCCAGCCCTCTGATGACTCGGGTCCGTTCCTGAACCCGGGTCGCCGGCGTTGCAAGCGGAAATCCCAACACTGCGCCGACGGGCCAGCTATTATTTATTTTGTGTTGTGGGGTAGTGGAGTTTATTATTTATTTTTGGTTATGGGGTAGTGGATTTTATTATTTATTTTGAGTTGTGGGTTATTGGATTTTATTATTTAGTTTGGGTTGTGGGGTATTGGATTTTATTATTTATTTTGGGTTGTGGGGTAGTGGATTTTATTATATATTTTGAGTTGTGGGGTTAGTTGATGTTATTAATCTTTGGTTGTGGGGTATTGGATTTTATTATTTATATTCGGTTGTGGGAGTAGTGGATTTTATTGCATATTTTGAGTTATGGGGAAATGGATTTTATTATTTAATGTTGGTTGTGGAGTAGTGGATTTTATTTATTTTGGTTTGTATGGAAGTGGATTTTATTTTTCATTTTGAGTTGTGGGGTAGTGGATTTTATTATTTATTTTGAGTTGTGGGGTAGTGGATTTTATTATTTATTTTGCTTTGTGGGGGTAGTGGATTTTATTATTTATTTTGAGTTATGGGATAAGTGGATTTTATTATTTATTTTGTGTTGGTGGGTAGTTGATTTTATTATTTATTTTGGGTTGTGGGGTAGTGACTTTTATTATTTATTTTGAGTTGTGGGGTAGTGGCTTTTGTTATTTTGAGTTGTGGGGTAGTAGATTTTAGTATTTATTTTGGGTTGTGGGGTAGTGTATTTTATTATTTATTTCAACTTGTGTGGTAATAGATTTCATTATTTGTTTTGAGTTGTGAGGTGGGGTAGTGGATTTTATTCATTATTTTGAGTTGTCTTGGTAGTTGGGGTGGTGTTTTATTATTTATTTTGATTTGTGGGGTAGTAGATTTTATTATTTATTTTGAGTTATGCTGTGAGTACTGGATTTTATTTTTATTTTGAGTTGTGGAAGGTGTTGATTTTATTATTTATTTATTTATTTTATTCTTTTTATCCCCTCCTGGACACCCCCAGCACTCCTCCTCGTCGCTGTCTCAATGCCCTCAGACTCCCCACTGAGTCTGCCCCTAGAGTGTCTCTTTTTCTCAGGTGCTCCTAGCTGCCTCCTTTAGCACCTTACACAGCGGGGTCTGCCTGTGTTGTGTCATCTGGGTGGCTGGAGCTGCCATCATCTGGAGTGCCGAGGGTTGTTTTCCAGTTTTCTGTCCCTCCCCTCTCACTCCTGTGGATGCTGACTCGGGTGGTACGTGCTTACGCATGCCTGCCAAGTGCCGAAGGTGTCCTCCTCTCCCCGGCTCCCTGCCCTAGGAAGCCGCCATTGCCCCGAGAGTTGGTGCTTCCACTGGCTCTCTTGAGCATCAGGTGTATTAAACACCCCTGGTTCCTCCCCGAAGGAGGAGAGCATCTGTTGGGATGCTCGATCCTCCTTCCCCCCGCTGACCCCCAATGGCCCGAGTCCGTTCCTGAACCCAGGTCGCCAGTGTGATGTGAGGTGTGGTGTCCAGCGCCTCAACCCTCAGCGCCACCTATTATTTATTTTGGTTTGTGGATTTTATTTTTATTTTGCATTGTGGGGTAGTGGATTTTATTATTCATTTTGGTTTGTGGGGTAGTGGATTTTAATATTCATTTTGGTTTGTGGGGTAGTGGATTTATTATTTATTTTTGATGATGGGGTAGTGGATTTTATTATTTATATTGAGTTGTGGGGTTAGTTTATTTTATTATTTATATTGGTTTGTGGGGGTAGTGGATTTTATTGTATACTTAGAGTTGTGGGGAAATGGATTTTATTATTTAATGTTGATAGTGGAGTAGTGGATTTTATTTATTTTTTGTTGTGGGGAAGTCGATTTTATTACTTATTTTGAGTTGTGTGCTAGTGGATTTTATTATTTATTTTGGGTTGTGGGGGTAGTGGATTTATTATTTATTTTGGGTTTTGGGGTAGTGGATTTTATTATTTATTTTGAGTTGTGGGTTGTTGATTTTATTATTGATTTTTAGTTGTGTGTTGGATTTTTTTATTTATTTTGAGTTGTGGAGGTAGTGGATTTTTTATTTATTTTGAGTTTTAGGGGTAGTGGATTTTATTATTTATTTTGAGTTGTTGGGTATTGGACTTATTTATCTTGGGTTGTGGGGTAGTGGCTTATATTATTTATTTTGAGTTGTGGTGTAGTAGATTTTCTTATTTATCTTGGGTTGTTGGGTAGTGGCTTTTATTATTTATTTTGAGATGTAGATTAGTGGCTTTTATTGTTTATTTTGGGTTGTGGGGGTAGTGGCATTTATTGTTTGTTTTGATTTGTGGGGTACTGGAGTATAGTATTTATTTTGGGTTGTGGGGTAGTGGATTTTATTATTGATTTTGAGTTGTGGGAGTTATAGATTATATTATTTATTTTGAGTTGTGTGTGGGGTAGTTGATTTTATTATTTATTTTGTGGTGTGGGAGTAGTTGGGGTAGTGGATTTTATTATTTATTTCGAGTTGTGGGGTAGTAGATTTTATTTTTATTTTGAGTTGTGGAGGTAGTGAATTTTATTATTTACTTTGGGTTATAGGGTAGTGGATTTTATTTTTTATTTCGGGTTGTAGGGTAGTCAATTTTATTATTCATTTTGGTTTGTGGGGTAGTGGCTTTTATTATTTTTTTGAGTTGTGGGCTCGTGGATTTTCTTATTTATCTTGGGTTGTGGGGTAGTAGCTTTTATTAGTTGTTTTGAGTTGTATGGTACTGGCTTTAATTATTTATTTTGGGTTGTGAGGGTAGTGTCTTTTATTCTTTTGAGTTGCTGGGTAGTGGATTTTAGTATTTATTTTGTGTTGTGGGGTGGTGGATTTTATTATTTCTTTTGAGTTGTGGAGTAACACGTTTTATTATTTATTTTGAGTTATGGGGTTTGGTAGTGGATTTTATTATTTATTTTGAGTTGTGGAGGTGTTGATTTTATTATTTATTTTGGGTTGTGGGGTAGTGGATTTTATTTTTATTTTGCGTTGCGGGGGTACTGGATTTTATTATTCATGTTGGTGTGTGGGGTAGTGGATTGTATTATTTTTTTTTGATTATGGGGTAGTGGATTTTATTTATTTTGAGCTGTGGGGTTAGTTGATTTTATTATTTATTTTAGATTGTGGGGTATTGGATTTTATTATTTATATTGGTTTATGGGGTAGTGGATTTTATTGTGTATTTTGAGTTGTTGGGAAATAGATTTTATTATTTAATGTTGGTTGTGGAGTAGTGGATTTTATTTATTTTGAGTTGTGGGAAGTGGATTTTATTATTTATTTTTGAGTTGTGTGCTAGTTGATTTTATTATTTATTTTGAGTTGTGGGGTGGTGGATTTTTATACATTTTTAGTTGTGGGGTTAGTTAATTTTATTATTTATTTTAGGTTGTCGGTATAGGATTTTATTATTTATATTGGTTTGTCAGGTAGTGGATTTTATTGTATATTTTGAGTTGTGGGGAAATGGATTTTATTATTTAGTGTTGGTTGTGGAGTAGTGGATTTTATTTATTTTGAGTTGTGGGGAAGTGGATTTTATTATTTATTTTGAGTTGTGGGGAAGTGGATTTTATTATTTATTTTGAGTTGTGGGGTAGTGGATTTGTTATTTATTTTGGGTTGTGGGAATAGTGGATTTTATTATTTATTTTGGGATGTGGGGTAGTTGATTTTATTATTTATTTTGAGTTGTAGGGATAGTGGATTTTATTATTTATTATTTGTTCTTTGTTATTTATTTTGGTTTTGGAGTAGTTGATTTTATTATTAATTTTGAGTTGTGGGTAGTTGATTTTATTATTGATTTTTAGTTGTGGGGTAGTGGATTTCATTATTTATTTTGACTTGTGGAGGTAGTGGATTTTTTATTTTTTTGGGTTGTAGGGGTAGTGGATTTTCTTATTTATTTTGGGTTGTGGGTGTAGTTGATTTTATTATTTTTTGAGTTTTAGGGGTAGTGGATTTTATTATTTATTTTGATATGTGGGGTAGTTGGGGTAGTGGATTTTATTACTTATTTCGAGTTGTGGGGTAGTAGATTTTATTATTTATTTTGAGTTGTGAGGTAGGGTAGTGGGTTTTATTATTTATTTTGAGTTGTGGAAGGTGTTGATTTTATTATTTATTTTGGGTTGTGGGGTAGTGGATTTTATTTTTATTTTGTGTTGTGGGGGTACTGGATTTTATTATTCATTTTGGTGTGTGGGGTAGTGGATTGTATTATTTATTTTTGATTATGGGGTAGTGGATTTTATTATTTATTTTGAGTTGTGGGGTTAGTTGTTTTTAATATTTATTTTAGGTTGTGGGGTATTGGATTTTATTATTTATATTGGTTTGTGGGGGTAGTGGATTTTATTGTATATTTTGAGTTGTGGGGAAATTGATTTTATTATTTAATGTTGGTTGTGGAGTAGTGGATTTTATTTATTTTGAGTTGTGGGGAAGTGAATTTTATTATTTATTTTGAGTTGTGGGCTTTTGGATTTTATTATTTATTTTGAGTTGTGGGGTAGTGGATTTTATTTATACATTTTTAGTTGTGTGGTAGTGGATTTTATTATTTATTTTGAGGTGTGGGAGTAGTTGGGGTAGTGGATTTTTTTATTTATCTTGAGTTGTGAGTAGTAGATTCTTGTTTTTATTTTGAGTTGTGGAGGTAGTGAATTTTATTATTTACTTTGGGTTATAGGGTAGTGGATTTTATTTTTTATTTTGGTTTGTGGCTTAGTCAATTTTATTATTCATTTTGGTTTGTGGGGTAGTGGCTTTTATAATTTTTTTGAGTTGTGAGCTCATGGATTTTCTTATTCATCTTGGGTTGTGGGGTAGTGGCTTTTATTAGTTATTTTGAGTTGTAGGGTAGTGGCTTTTATTATTTATTTTGGGTTGTGAGGGTAGTAGCTTTTATTATTTTGAGTTGCTGGGTAGTGGATTTTAGTATTTATTTTGGGTTGTGGGGTAGTGGATTTTATTATTAATTTTGAGTTGTGGGGGTAGTGGATTTGTTTTTTATTTTGGGTAGTAGGAGTAGTGGATTTTATTATTTATTTTGGGTTGTGGGGTAGTTAATTTTATTATTTATTTTGAGTTGTAGGGATAGTGGATTTTATTATTTATTCTGAGTTATTTATTTTGGCTTTTGGAGTGGTGGATTTTATTATTTATTTTGAGTTGTTGGTAGTTGATTTTATTATTGATTTTTAGTTGTGGGGTAGTGGATTTTATTATTTATTTTGAGTTGTGGAGGTAGTGGATCTTTTATTTATTTTGGGTTGTTGGGGTAGTGGATTTTATTATTTATTTTGGGTTGTGGGTGTAGTTGATTTTATTTTTTGAGTTTTAGGGGTAGTGGTTTTTATTATTTATTTTGAGTTGTATGTTATTGGCTTTTATTATTTATTTTAGATTGTGGGGTAGTGGCTTTTATTGTTTAGTTTGAGTTGTGGGGTTATGGATTTTATCATTTATTTTGAGTTGTGAGTGATGTAGTGGATTTTATTATTTATTTTGAGGTGTGGGGGTAGTTGGGGTAGTGTATTTTATTACTTATTTTGAGTTGTGGGGTAGTAGATTTTATTATTTATTTTGAGTTGTGGGGTGGGGTAGTGGATTTTATTTATTTTGAGTTGTGGGATTAGTGGATTTTATTATTTATTTTGTGTTGCGTGGTAGTGGATTTTATTTTTTATTTTGAGTTGTGGAGGTAGTGAATTTTATTATTTACTTTGTGTTGTAGGGTAGTGGATTTTATTTTTTATTTTTGGTTGTGGGGTAGTCAATTTTATTATTCATTTTGGTTTGTGGGGTAGTGGCTTTCATTATTTTTTTGAGTTGTGGGGTTATGGATTTTCTTATTTATCTTGGGTTGTGGGGTAGTGGTTTTTATTGGTTATTTTGAGTTGTACGGTAATGGCTTTTATTATTTAATTTTGGGTTGTGAGGGTACTGGCTTTTATTATTTTGTGTTGCTGGGTAGTGGATTTTATTATTTATTTTGAGTTGTGGAGTATCAGATTTTATTATTTATTTTGAGTTGTGGGGTAGTGGATTATATTAATTAGTTTGAATTGTGGGGTAGTTGGAGCAATGGATTTTATTATTTATTTTGAGTTGCAGGATAGTGGATTTTATTATTTTTTTGGGGTCCTCTGTCTTACTTCAGCCTAGTCACGGCCCCGGGCTCCACCACCTGCCCATTTGCCACCCTCCGGTCACCCCAGCTTTCTCCCCGCAGGGCAGGGCCTCGGCACTGGTACCCCCTAGCTCCAGTGCCACGGAACCAGTAACTAGTTGGGAGTGCGGCAGCAGGGGTGAATTGAAGCCCCCAGGGAGGCTTCACCTAGACAGAGGACCTCCCCCTCCTTCTTTTTTCCTCCTTGGTTTTTCTCCCTCCCGGAGGTGGGGACCTGCAATGATGCCAGCATTCTCCCCGCCTCCTCCCCCGATGTAAGCGCTGCAGTGTGAGTGCCCCCAGCCTCCACCAGGGGTACCCAATGCTCCGGGTGCTGCCCTGACCCTCCCCCAGAGAAGGAGAGCAGTCCATAGGATGCTAGTCCCTCCCCAGCCAGCCCTCTGATGACTCCAGTCCGTTCCTGAACCGGGTGCATGGCGTTCTGTGAGAAATCCCAACACTGCGCCCGACCAGACCCAGCTATTATTTATTTTGTGTTGTGGGGTAGTGGAGTTTATTATTTATTTTTGGTTATGGGGTAGTGGATTTTATTATTTATTTTGAGTTGTGGGTTATTGGATTTTATTATTTAGTTTGGGTTGTGGGGTATTGGATTTTATTATTTATTTTGGGTTGTGGGGTAGTGGATTTTATTATATATTTTGAGTTGTGGGGTTAGTTGATGTTATTAATCTTTGGTTGTGGGGTATTGGATTTTATTATTTATATTCGGTTGTGGGAGTAGTGGATTTTATTGCATATTTTGAGTTATGGGGAAATGGATTTTATTATTTAATGTTGGTTGTGGAGTAGTGGATTTTATTTATTTTGGTTTGTATGGAAGTGGATTTTATTATTTATTTTGTGTTGGTGGGTAGTTGATTTTATTATTTATTTTGGGTTGTGGGGTAGTGACTTTTATTATTTATTTTGAGTTGTGGGGTAGTGGCTTTTGTTATTTTGAGTTGTGGGGTAGTAGATTTTAGTATTTATTTTGGGTTGTGGGGGTAGTGTATTTTATTATTTATTTCAACTTGTGTGGTAATGGATTTCATTATTTGTTTTGAGTTGTGAGGTGGGGTAGTGGATTTTATTCATTATTTTGAGTTGTGCGGTAGTTGGGGTGGTGTGTTTTATTATTTATTTTGATTTGTGGGGTAGTAGATTTTATTATTTATTTTGAGTTATGCTGTGGAGTACTGGATTTTATTGCATATTTTGAGTTATGGGGAAATGGATTTTATTATTTAATGTTGGTTGTGGAGTAGTGGATTTTATTTGTTTTGGTTTGTATGGAAGTGGATTTTATTTTTCATTTTGAGTTGTGGGGTAGTGGATTTTATTATTTATTTTGAGTTGTGGGGTAGTGGATTTTATTATTTATTTTGCTTTGTGGGGGTAGTGGATTTTATTATTTATTTTGAGTTTTGGGGTGGTTTATTTTATTATACATTTTTAGTTGTGGGGTAGTGGATTTTATTATTTATTTTGAGTTGTGGGGTAGTGAATTTATTATTTATTTTGTGTAGTAGGAGTAGTGGATTTTATTATTTATTTTGGGTTGTGGGGTAGTGGATTTTATTATTTCTTTTGAGTTGTAGGGGTAATGGATTTTATTATTTATTCTGAGTTATTTATTTTGGTTTTGTGGTAGTAGATTTTATTATTTATTTTGAGTTGTGGGTAGTTGATTTTATTATTGATTTTTAGTTGTGTGGTAGTGGATTTTATTATTTATTTTAAGTTGTGGAGGTAGTGGATTTTTTGTTTATTTTGGGCTGTAGGAGTAGTGGATTTTAATATTTATTTTGGGTTGTGGGTGTATTTGATTTTATTATTTTTTTTGAGTTTTAGGGGTACTGGATTTTACTATTTATTTTGAGTTGTTGGGTATTGGATTTTCTTATTTATCTTGGGTTTTGTGGTAGTGGGTTATATTATTTATTTTGAGTTGTGGGGTAGTAGATTTTCTTATTTATCTTGGGTTGTTAGGTAGTGGCTTTTATTATTTATTTGGAGTTGTAGGTTAGTGTCTTTTATTATTTATTTTGTTTTTGGGGCAGTGGCTTTTATTATTTATTTTGATTTGTGGGGTACTGGATTTTAGTATTTATTTTGGGTTGTGGGCTAGTGGATTTTATTATTTATTTCTAGTTGTTGAGGGTGATAGATTTTATTATTTATTTTGAATTGTGGGGTGGGGTAGTGGATTTTATTATTTATTTTGAGGTGTGGGGGTAGTTGGGGTAGTGTATTTTATTATTTATTTTGAGTTGTGTGGTAGTAGATTTTATCATTTTTGTTGAGTTGTGGGGTGGGTAGTGGATTTTATTATTTATTTTGAATTGTGGGATTAGTGGATTTTATTATTTATTTTGGGTTGTGTGATAGTGGTTTTATTTTTTGTTTTGAGTTGTGGAGGTAGTGGATTTTATGATTTATTTCAGGTCATGGGGTAATTGATTTTATTATTCATTTTTGCTTGTGGGGTAGTGGCTTTTATTTTTTTTGAGTTGTGGGGTCATGGATTTTATTATTTATTGTGGGTTGTGGGGTAGTGGTTTTATTATTCATTTTTGCTTGTGGGGTAGTGGCTTTTATTTTTTTTGAGTTGTGGGGTCATGGATTTTCTTATTTATTGTGGGTTGTTAGGTAGTGGCTTTTATTATTTATTTTGAGTTGTGGGGTAGTGGCTTTTATTTATTTTGGGTTGTGCGGTAGTGGCTTTTATTATTTTGAGTTGCTGGGTGGTGGATTTGAGTATTTATTTTGGGTTGTGGGGGAGTGGATTTTATTATTTTTTTGAGTTGTGGAGTAACAGATTTTATTATTTATTTTGAGTTGTTGAGTGGGTTAATGGATTGTATTAATTAGTTTGAATTGTGGGGTAGTTGAGACAGTGGATTTTATTTTTTATTTGAGTTGTGGGATAGTGGATTTTATTATTTATTTTGTGTTCTGGTATAGTGGATTTTATTATTTATCTTGGGTTGTGGGGGTAGTGAATTTTATTATATATTTTGAGTTGTGGGGTAATGGATTTTATTTAATTTTGGTTGTGGGGTAGTGTATTTTATTTATTTTGGGTTTTGGGGAAGTGGATTTTATTATTTATTTTGAGTTGTGGGGAGTGGATTTTATTATTTATTTTGGGTTGCTGGGTAGTGGATTTTACTATTTATTTTAAGTTTGGGATAATGGATTTTATTATTTATTTTGGGTTGTGGGGTAGTGGATTTCATTATTTATTTTGATTTGTTGGGTAGTGGATTTTATTGTTTATTTTGCTTTGTGGGGTAGTGGATTTTATTATTTATTTTGAGTTTGGGGGTAGTTGATTTTATTATAAATTTTTAGTTGTGGGGTCATGGATTTTATTATTTATTTTGAGTTGTGGTGGTAGTGGATTTTTTTTGGGTTGCAGGAGTAGTATATTTTATTATTTATTTGGGGTTGTGGGGTAGTGGATTTTATTATTTATCTTGGGTTGTGGGGGTAGTGGATTTTATTATATATTTTAAGTTGTGGGGTAATGGAATTTATTATTTAATTTTGGTTGTGGGGTAGTGTATTTTATTTATTTTGGGTTGTGGGGAAGTGGAATTTATTATTTATTTTGAGTTGTGTGGTAGTGGATTTTATTATTTATTTTGGGTTGTGGGGTAGTGGATTTTATTATTTATTTTGAGTTGTGGTGGTTGTGGATTTTATTATTTATTTTGGGTTGTGGGGTAGTGGCTTTTGTTATTTTGAGTTGTGGGGTAGTAGATTTTAGTTTTTATTTTGGGTTGTGTGGGTAATGTATTTTATTATTTATTTCGACTTGTGTGGTAATAGATTTTATTTTTTGTTTTGAGTTGTGGGATGGGGTAGTGTATTTTATTCATTATTTTGAGTCGGGTAGTTGGGGTAGTGTATTTTATGATTTATTTTGATTTGTGAGATAATAGATTTTATTATTTATTTTGAGTTATGGGGTGGGGTAATGGATTTTATTATTTATTTTGAGTTGTGGAAACTTGATTTTATTATTTATTTTGGGTTGTGGGGTAGTGGATTTTATTTTTAGTTTGCGTTGTGGGCTAGTGGATTTTATTATTCATTTTGGTTTGTGGGGTAGTGGATTTTATTATTTGTTTTGAGTTGTGGGCTAGTGGATTTTATTATTTATTTTGGGTTGTGGGGTAGTGGATTTATTTATTTTGGGTAGTAGGAGTAGTGGATTTTATCATTTATTTTGGGTTGTGGGGTAGTGGATTTTATTATTCTGAGTTGTGGGTAGTTGATTTTATTATTGAATTTTAGTTGTGGTGTAGTGGATTTTATTATTTATTTTGTGTTGTGGAGGTAGTGGATTTTATTATTCATTTTGGTTTGTGGGGTAGTGGATTTTATTATTTATTTTGAGTTGTGTGGTAGTGGATTTTATTATTTATTTTGGGTTGTGGGGTAGTGGATTTTATTATTTATTTTGAGTTGTGGTGGTAGTGGATTTTATTATTTATTTTGGGTTGCGGGGTAGTGGATTTTATTATTTATTTTGAGTTGTGGGATAGTGGATTTTATTATTTATTTTGCTTTGTGGGTAGTGGATTTCATTATTTATTTTGATTTGTGGGGTAGTGGATTTTATTGTTTATTTTACATTGTGGGGTAGTGGATTTTATTATTTATTTTGAGTTTTGGGGTAGTTGATTTTATTATAGATTTTTAGTGTTGGGGTCTTGGATTTTATTATTGATTCTGAGTTGTGGTGGTAGTGGATTTATTATTTATTTTGGGTTGCAGGAGTAGTAGATTTTATTATTTATTTGGGGTTGTGGGGTAGTGGATTTTGGTATTTATTTTGAGTTGTAGGGGTAGTGGATTTTATTATTTATTTTGAGTTATTTATTTTGCATTTGTGGTAGTGGATTTTATTATTTATTTTGAGTTGTGTCGTAGTGGCTTTTATTATTGTTGAGTTGTGGAGGTTGTTGATTTTATTATTTATTTTGAGTTGTGTGGTAGTGGATTTTGTTATTTCTCTTGGGTTGTGGGGTAGTGACTTTTATTATTTATTTTTAGTTGTAGGTTAGTGGCTTTTATTATTTATTTTAGGTTGTGGGGTAGTGGCTTTTATTTATTTATTTTGTTTTGTGGGGTAGTAGATTTTAGTATTTATCTGGGGTTGTGGGTAGTGGATTTTATTATTTTTTTCAAGTTGTGGGGGTGATAGATTTTATAATTTATTTTGTGTTGTGGGGTGGGGTAGTGGGTTTTATTAGTTACTTTGAGTTGTGGGGTAGTTGGGGTAGTGGATTTTATTTATTTTGAGTTGTGGGGTAGTAGATTTTATTATTTATTTTGAGTTGTTGGGTGGGGTAGTGGATTTTATTATTTATTTTGAGTTGTGGGATAAGTGGATTTTATTATTTATTTTGTGTTGTGTGGTAGTGGATTTTATTGTTTATTTTGTGTTGTGGCGTAGTGGATTTTATTTTTTATTTTGTGTTGTGGGGTAGTGTATTTTATTATTTTATTTGCATTGTGGGTAGTTGATTTCATTATTTATTTTGGATTGTTGGGTAGTTGATTTCATTATTCATTTCGATTCGTGGGGTAGTGGCTTTTTTTTGAGTTGTGGGGTAGTGGACTTTCTTATTTATCTTGGGTTGTTTGGTAGTGGCTTTTATTATTTATTTTGGGTTGTGGGGTAGTGTCTTTTGTTTTTTATTTTGGGTTGTGCGGTAGTGGCTTTTGTTATTTTGAGTTGTGGGATAGTAGATTTTAGTTTTTATTTTGGGTTGTGGGGGTAATGTATTTTATTATTTATTTCGACTTGTGTGGTAATAGATTTTATTTTTTGTTTTGAGTTGTGGGGTGAGGTAGTGGATTTTATCCATTATTTTGAGTTGTTGGGTAGTTGGGGTAGTGTATTTTATTATTTATTATGATTTGTGAGGTAATAGATTTTATTATTTATTTTGAGTTATGGGGTGGGGTACTGCATTTTATTATTTATTTTGAGTTGTGGAAACTTGATTTTATTATTTATTTTGGATTGTGGGGTAGTGGATTTTATTTTTATTTTGCGTTGTGGGGTAGTGGATTTTATTATTCATTTTGGTTTGTGGGGTAGTGGATTTTATTATTTGTTTTGAGTTGTGGGTTAGTGGATTTTATTATTTATTTTGGGTTGTGGGGTAGTGGATTTATTATTTATTTTGGGTAGTAGGAGTAGTGGATTTTATCATTTATTTTGGGTTGTGGGGTAGTGGATTTTATTATTTATTCTGAGTTGTGGAGGTAGTGAAATTTTTATTTATTTTGGGTTGTAGGGGTAGTGGATTTTATTATTTATTTTGAGTTGTGGGTGTAGTTGATTTTATTATTTTTTGAGTTTTAGGGGTAGTGGATTTTATTATTTATTTTGAGTTGTTGGGTATTGGATTTTCTTATTTATGTAGGCTTGTGGGGTAGTGGCTTATGTTATTTATTTTGAGTTGTGTAGTAGTAGATTTTCTTATTTATCTTGGGTTGTTGGGTAGTGGCTTTTATTATTTATTTTGAGTTGTAGGTTAGTGGCTATTATTTATTTTGGGTTGTGGGGGTAGTGGCATTTATTGCTTGTTTTGATTCGTGGGGTACTGGATTTTAGTATTTATTTTGGGTTGTGGGGTAGTGGATTTTATTATTTATTTTGAGTTGTGGGGGTTATGGACTTTATTATTTATTTTGAGTTGTGGGTGGGGTAGTGAATTTTATTATTTATTTTGAGGTGTGGTGTAGTTGGGGTAGTGGATTTTATTATTTATTTCGAGTTGTGGGGTAGTAGATTTTATTTTTTATTTTGAGTTATGGAGGTAGTGAATTTTATTATTTACTTTGGGTTGTAGGGTAGTGGATTTTATTTTTTATTTCGGGTTGTGGGGTAGTCAATTTTATTCATTTTGGTTCGTGGGGTAGTGGCTTTTATTATTTTTTTGAGTTGTGGGGTCATGGATTTTCTTATTTATCTTGGGTTGTGGGATAGTGGCTTTTATTAGTTATTTTGAGTTGTAGGGTAGTGGCTTTTATTATTTATTTTGGGTTGTGAGGGTAGTAGCTTTTATTATTTTGAGTAGCTGGGTAGTGGATTTTAGTATTTATTTTGGGTTGTGGGGTAGTGGATTTTATTATTTATTTTGAGTTGTGGAGTAACAGATTTTATTATTTATTTTGAGTTGTTGGGTGGGGTAGTGGATTATATTAATTAGTTTGAATTGTAGTGTAGTTGTTGCAGTGGATTTTATTTATTTTGAGCTGTAGTATAGTGGATTTTATTATTTATTTTGAGTTGTGGGGTTAGTGGATTTTGTTTTTTATTTTGGGTTGTGGGGTATTCGATTTTATTATTTATACTGGGTTGTGGGGGTAGTGGATATTATTATATATTTTGATTTGTGGGATATGGATTTTATTATTTAATTTTGGTTATGGGGTAGTGTATTTTATTTATTTTAGGTTTGGGGAAGTGGATTTTATTATTTATTTTGTTTTGTGGGGTAGTGGATTTTATTATTTTTTGAGTTATCAGGGTGATAGATTTTATAATTTATTTTGCATTGTGGGGTGGGGTAGTGGATTTTATTAGTTATTTTGAGTTGTGTGGGTAGTTGGGGTAGTGGATTTTATTATTTATTTTGAGTTGTGGGGTAGTAGATTTTATTATTTATTTTGAGTTGTTGGGTGAGGTAGTAGATTTTATTATTTATTTTGAGTTGTGGGATAAGTGGATTTTGTTATTTATTTTGTGTTGTGGGGTAGTGGATTTTATTTTTTATTTTGAATTATGGGGTACTTTTTTTATTATTTATTTTGCATTGTGGGGCTGTTGATTTTATTATTTATTTTGGGTTGTGGGGTAGTTGATTTTATTATTCATTTTGATTTGTGGGGTAGTGGCTCTTTTTTGAGTTGTGGGGTAGTGGACTTTCTTAATTATCTTGGGTTGTTTGATAGTGACTTTTATTATTTATTTGAGGTTGTGGGGTAGTGCCTTTTATTTTTTATTTTGGGTTGTGGGAGTAGTGGCTTTTGTTATTTTGAGGTGTGGGGTAGTAGATTTTAGTATTTATTTTGGGTTGTGGGGTAATGTATTTTATTATTTATTTGTTCTTGTGTGGTAATAGATTTTATTATTTGTTTTGAGTTGTGAGGTGGGGTAGTGGATTTTATTCATTATTTTGAGTCGTTGGGTAGTTGGGGTAGTGTATTTTATTATTTATTTTGATTTGTGAGGTAATAGATTTTATTATTTATTTTGAGTTATGGGGTGGGGTACTGGATTTTATTATTTATTTTGAGTTGTGGGTAGTTGATTTTATTATTGCTTTTTAGTTGTGGTGTAGTGGATTTTATTATTTATTTTGAGTTGTGGAGGTAGTGGAATTTTTATTTATTTTGGGTTGTAGGGGTAGTTGATTTTATTATTTATTTTGAGTTGTGGGTGTAGTTGATTTTATTATTTTTTTGAGTTTTAGGGGTAGTGGATTTTATTATTTATTTTAAGTTGTTGGGTATTGGATTTTCTTATTTATTTTGGGTTGTGGGGTAGTGGATTTTATTTTTTATTTTGTGTTGTGGGGTAGTGGATTTTATTCATTTTGCATTGCAGGGTAGTTGATTTTATTATTTATTTTGGGTTGTGTGGTAGTTGATTTTATTATTCAGTTTGATTTGTGGGGTAGTGGCTTTTTGAATTGTGGGGTAGTGGACTTTCTTTTTTATCTTGGGTTGTGTGGTAGTGGCTTTTATTATTTATTTTGAGTTGTGGGGTAGTGGCTTTTATTATTTATTTTGGGTTGTGGGGTAGTGTCTTTTGTTATTTTGAGTTGTGGGGTAGTAGATTTTAGTATTTATTTTGGGTTGTGAGGGTAGTGGATTTTAGTATTTATTTTGATTTGTGGGGTAATAGATTTTATTATTTATTTTGAGTTATGGGGTGGAGTAATGAATATTATTATTTATTTTAGTTGTGGAAGATGTTGATTTTATTATTTATTTTGGGTTGTGGGGTAGTGGATTTTATTTTTATTTTGCATTGTGGGGTAGTGGATTTTATTATTTTGCTGTGTGGGGTAGTGGATTTTATTATTTATTTTTGATTATGGGGTAGTGGATTTTATTATTTATTTTGAGTTGTGGGCTTAGTTGATTTTATTATTTATTTTAGGTTGTGGGGTTTTGGATTTTATTATTTATATTTGTTTGTCGGGTAGTGGATTTTATTGTATATTTTGAGTTGTGGAGAAATGGATTTTATTATTTAATGTTGGTTGTGGAGTAGTGGATTTTATTTATTTTGGTTTGTGGGGAAGTGGTTTTTATTATTTATTTTGAGTTGTGGGGTAGTGAATTTTATTATTTATTTTGAGTAGTAGGGTAGTGAATTTTATTATTTATTTTGAGTTGTGGGGTAGTAGATTTTATTATTTATTTTCCTTTGTGGGGGTAGTAGATTTTATTATTCATTTTGTGTTTTGGGGTGGTTGATTTTATTATACATTTTTTAGTTGTGGGGTAGTGGATTTTATTATTTATTTTGAGTTGTGGGGTAGTGAATTTATTATTTATTTTGGGTAGTAGGAGTAGTGGATTTTATTTATTTTGAGTTGTGGGGTAGTGGATTTTATTATTTATTTTGAGTTGTGGGTGTGGTGGATTTTATTATTTATTTTGCGTTGCAGGGTAGTGGATTTTTTTATACATTTTTAGTTGTGGGGTAGTGGATTGTATTATTTATTTTGAGTTGTGGGGGTAGTGGATTTATTATTTATTTTGGGTTGTAGTAGTGCATTTTATTATTTATTTGGGATTGTGGGGTAGTGGATTTTATTATTTATTTTGAGTTGTATGGGTAGTGGATTTTATTATTTATTTTGAGTTATTTATTTTGGGTTTGGGTAGTGGATTGTATTATTTATTTTGAGTTGTGTGGTAGTGGATTTTATTAATGATGTTGAGTTGTAGAGGTAGTTGATTTTATTATTTATTTTGAGTTGTGTGGTAGTGGATTTTATTATTGATTTTGAGTTGTGGGGTAGTGGATTTCATTATTTATTTTGGGTTGTAGGTGTAGTGGATTTTTTTATTTATTTTGGGTTGTGGATTTTATTATTTATTTTGAGTAGTAGGGGTATTGGATTTTATTATTTATTTTGAGTAGTGCGGTTGTGGCTTTTATTGTTTATTTTGAGTTGCTGGGTAGTGGATTTTCTTGTTTTTCTTGGGTTGTGGGTAGTGGCTTTTATTATTTATTTTGAATTTTGGGGTAGTGGCTTTTATTATTTATTTTGAGTTGTGAGGTAGAGGCATTTATTATTTATTTTGGGTTGTGGGGTAGTGGCTTGTATTATTAATTCTGAGTTGTGGAGTTGTTGATTTTATTTTAGGTTCTGGAGTTTAAGGATTTTATTATTTATTTTGGGTTGTGGGGTAGTGGATTTTATTATTTATATTGGGTTGAGTTTTATTTTAAGAGATGCACTCTGTTTGATTCAGTGTTTCACTTAGTTTAGGCCCATAATATATCTTGGAGCCCTGCTCCCCGGTCATGAGCTACTCACCCTCTGCCCTCCATGCCTTACACCCTTCTCTCCTTTAGAGTTTTAATCTATCAGTGCTGAGTGCTGGGAATTGCCTGTGGGGTGCAACCCCTTTTGTGTCGTATCTTACTGTTACCTACTGTCCTCTCTCACTGCCTCCCTCCTGTCCAGCCCTGCACTGATCTCCTCCTACTCCCAATTTACCTATAGCATGTATCCCACCTGCACTCTGTACCCTTCTTCCTCCTCCCCATAGCTCCCTCTTCCCTCTCCTCCATCCCCCCGTACCTGTTTCCCTTCAGTCCCGAATACCTACCAACTCACACACACACACCCTTCAAGGTACCCTTCCTCTCGATCTCATGTACCCGCCTTGGGCGCTGCCAATCATTAAGAATTTTCCCTTTCTCCCTAATGGCCGGTGGGCACTCTCCCTGTCCATCGCTACTGCTGCCACACTATACCCCCACCTCCACCCTTTTATATGCCCTGGGGAATCTCGCTGTCACCTGGCCCACAAGAATAGGCACCAGTCATGGATATTTCACACCTGTACTCTTAAGCTTATACTTCTTCTCCTGCAATTGTCTGGTTACATTCATCCTAATCCAGGCCAGCTCCCTCCTTAGGAACAACTCAGAACAATCAAGCAGGATCCCTCTCAATCATCTCACTTAACATATGTAGCCTCCGTCACAAACTCAACGCCCTTCAGACTTTCGCTTGCCAGCATAGCCCGGACAGTCTAGCAGTCGTAGAAATCTGGCTCTCACCTTGGTCCCCACAATGCTATCACCCTCCTGGGTACAATGTTTCCAGTTTGATCGAGCAACTAAAGAGGTGGTGGCTGTGCCCTGAACCTCAAGGATACTATCCAGGGCACTACATCAGCTATACCCCCAAAGCACCTGCTAGCAGATTCTTCCTATCAAGATCTTCCTTGGTGTTCACAACAAAGCAATCACAGTTGTCATAATCTACATTCCACCAAAGGAGCAAGAAAATTGGCTTAACGCAGTCCTGGACTTTACCAAATCCCTCTCACCTGACTCTGAAACCATCCTCCTCTGCGACTTTAATATTAATTGGTTTACTGCAGATACCAGGGCATATAGGGACTCCATAGTGGTGGCAAACCTTACCCAGCTGGTTAGCTCCCCAACCAGGACAAATTATAAAATGGGTACCAGCACCCTACTGGACTGGATCCTAACCAGCCACCCCACCAGGATCACTAACACCGCTGTCCTCCCTGACACACTTAGTGACCACTCCCCTGTCAACTACTTCTGGTCCAACAAATTCATCAAGCCATCCCCCAAAACTATTACAAGCAGAGCCCTACCTAGAGACAAGCTACCCAATCTTAAGACCTTCCTTCGTCAACAGGATTGGCCCCCAATCCTCACAGCAACTAATGTGAACACCACCCTTGATCACTTCTTCAGAATCTTTAATCAAGCCTGCAACCTATAAGCATTCCTCAAAAAGCACAAAGCCAAAGCCCTTTGTAACCCCTGGCTCACCGGTGACCTATTTAGGTGACTAAAAGCTCGGGACCACCTCTGGGAGGTTGCCAGAAGCACTGGGAGACAAATTGATATCGTTAACTATAAACGTGCACGAAATGACTGCACCAAACAAATCCAGGAAACAAAGACCACCTATTTCAATAATGCCCCACTAACACATGGGCAATGGAAGGACTTCTGGAATAACATAAAAGTCACCAGGAAGCAGTCTAAATCACCCCCATCAGTACTCTGCACAAATGGTGTAACTACATCAGCAAGAAACTCATTGCTGATACTTTCAATGTTGCTTTCATGGACCTCAGTTCTGTACTCCCCAAGGTTTTTGATGAGGAGGATCCCCTGCCTTCGCAGCCCCCATCAGCCACCCTCTTCCACTTTAAGCAGGAAAATGCATCAGGTCTGCAGCTATGTTACCAAAGCCATCAGCAACTCCAGAGTCAGCAGTGACTCTCAACCTCAAACTACTATCGCCACCCTTGATGAAGTTCTCTGGTCACTGACCAGGATTTTTAACCTCTCCCTCAACCTCAGCCAGTTTCTGGACATATGGAACCGCCTCAGTAAACCCAATTCATAAAAGTGGTGACAAACTGCACATGATAACTACCATCCATTTCATCCTACCTCCACTCTCCAAGGTCCTGGAACAGATTGTGTCAGACCAGCTCACTGACTTCCTAGACAAGCACAGCATCCTGTGCAAGGAGCAGTATGGTTTAGAAGAGGTCATAGCACCTCCATGGTCCTACTCAAATTCACTGGTGCAATCCATCACTCACTAGATAACAGTCAACTAACTGGGTCCACCTTCATTGACTTAACTAAAGCTTTTGATACCATCCACCATCATCTGCTACTTGCCCAGCTTTGGCTAGCAGGACTCTCACCCAATTCAGTGGATTGGTTCAAAAGCTACTTAGACAACCGTAACAAAGTGTGAAAATTTGGACTGACTCTCAGACCTGCCAGTCCGTCCAGTATCCCAGGGCTCAATTCTGGGCCCCTTCTTTCAGCCTTTCTTAAACTCACTGCCAGAGTCCTGTTCTGAATAACTCCTACTCTATGGATGATGCTGTCATCTTAGCCTCCCACCATGATCCAGTACATCTTCAAGGAAACCTCCAGCGGGCCTTCTCAGCAGTTGAAAACTGTTGTCTAAACACAAACTGATCCTTAACCAGAAAAAAAAACCATGATTTGTTGCAGCACCCACAACAAATTCAAACAATGTCAATTCTCCATTAAAACCAAGCAAGGAATCACCCTTGAACAAGTCAATACCTTTAATACCTTGGCCTCACCCTTGAATAGAATCTCCTATGTTCCACATCAATAATGTGCAAAGGTAGCCAACACCAGGCTGGGCCTACTGTTCTGACATAGGAAACATCTAACCCCTGAAGCTTTGTCTGTCACCATCTAGAGCTCCATCATCAGCATCATTGACTATGGCCTCATTATCTATGGATCTGCCACAACTTCCTCTCTCAAACAAGTTTCAACTTCCCTCAATCAAGCCTGCCGACTCGTTACTGGTTCCCACTGTCTCAATCACACCTGTGACCTCTACTCCAAAATAGGGTGGCTGCAACTGAACGACCGAGTCAAATATCAAACCTGCATCACAGCTAAGAAAATCCTATTGGGCAAGGCGTCACCTGGAGTCAGCACCCTCCTTAAACCCAAAATCAACCCCATCAACACCAGAAGCACTAAGCCCCAAATTCTGCAAATCCCCCACTGCCGCACATCCCAAGGCCAAAGGTCATTTTCTTACAGGGCTCTGAGTTGGATTAACTGTCTCTCTGGAGACATCTCCTCCGCAGCATCACCTGGTGTGTTCAAAACTAATGCCTCTCCCTTATAGGCACCAACACCTGTGGTTGCACCACATAACAAACATTGGCCCCTACACTGCCTCTGACCACCCCTGGGGTCTGTTCTGTTCTCTTCTTGCACTTACCTGTCCACTGCCACTTCCAATGCACTTACCCCGCCTGTCCTGACAAAGCCCCTCAGCTGCCTTACTCTGCCCCCGCGATGCAATCCCTTCCTCAGCCCTTCCCCCTCTTGTCTTCTTCCTCCTAGTGTCTTTGTGTAATGCATCACCTTAATTTCCTATTGTCAACCTAAGTCACTATCTGTTATCCTGTACCGTGCAACTAATCTGTATCCATGTAACCAACTTGATGCCAATTGTCTGTACTACTGACGTGGAACCTTTGTAAAAGAGCCTTGGCTCAAAGTTCATTTTGTAATCCTAGATAAATAAATAAAATAAATAAGAATGTGTTGCTTAAGCACAAATGCAAACAGAAACGGCAATGGTGAAGCAAACGGAAACAATAACGCAAACGGTAACAGAAACACAAGCGCACATGTAAACGTAAAAGGTAACGAAAAAGCAAACGTTAATGATAATGCAAATGGAAGCTCAAACCGTAAAGCAAGCAGAAACACAAATGGTAATGGTAATGTGACACAAGTGGAAACAGTAAGACAAACATTAACAGAAATGCAAGCATAAACGCTAACACAAACAGCAATGGTAATGGTAACAGTAACACAAACAGTAACGGAAAGGCAAATGGTAATGGAAACAGAAATGTAAACGTAATGCCAACGGTGATGCAAAATGAAGTGCTAATGCAAACAGTAACAGAAATGCAAGTGCAAATGCAAATGAAAATGGTTACACAACCGTTACGTAAACACAAGCACAAAGGTAAACGAAACACAAATGGTTACACAAACAGTAACAAAAATGCAAATGGGTATGGTAACGCAAATGGAAACGCAAACAGTAATGGTTATACCAGTAGTGACACAAAGGAAACAATAACGCAAATGGTAACACAAATGCAAGTGCAAACACAAACATAAATAGCAATGCAAACAGTAACATAAACGCAAGTGCAAACATAAACAAAAACACAAATGGTATTGCAAACTCAAATGGTAACACAAACACAAATGGTAACAGTAATGTCAATGGTGATGCTGAAGGAAACAGTAACACAAACGATAATGGAAATGCAAGTGCAAATGCAAATACTAACAGTAACAGAAATGGTAACAAAAACGCAAATGGTAACGCAAAAGAAAATAGTAATGCAAATGAAAATGCAAACGCAATCACAAATGCAACCACAAATGGTAATGCACACGTTGATGCAAACATAAATGGTAACGCAAACAGTAACGGTGAAGCAAACTGGAAACGTAAACGCTAACGGTAACAGTAACGCAAATGCACATGCTTTGTGTCCCAAAAAGGTGCATTCAGAAGCACAGTGAATACAAAGAATGTGGGCATGATAATGGCCCTCCGACCAGAAAATGAGCACTTGGAATACTAAATTGCTTATATCTCAGGAACCGTATGATATAGAAAAAAAATTTAAATCTCATATTATTTACGACTTTTCAGACTAGTTTTGTACTTAGTCCTCTATTGGGCGCCTAAGACTTTTTATGATGAAAAGTCTGTATCTCAAACCGTTTTCGAGATACGGAACCTGAAAGCTGTGGCGGATGCTGTAATGTTATCCTATGGGAAAACTCATCAATTTCAGAGTGCCGTAACTTTGCAGCCCAGTAATATTTTGGTACGAAACCACCAAAAGGCAGATTGGTGGGATGTTGGCTTTCTTCCCTGCAAATTTCAGCCCAAAAGACCAAACTGTTGTTTTGCAGCGGGGCAAAGATTTCCAATGTTTTGGCATAGTGTCACAAATTACTTCACAAATCATGACACTTTAGCAAAAAAAATCACTAAAGTGTCACATTTGTGAAAATACTTTATGACACTACTTTTACAAACATTTAAAAAACATTTCTGGGGCATTTACCCCCAAAAAGACATAGCTAGCATCCTCAGGGCTCAACTAGGTGAACACAACAAGAATGGTGTCCCTAGAGGGTCCCAAATTTAAATGCCAAGCATTTTTCTCCCACCAACTGAAAAAAATGTCTGAATCAAGAAAGTAAGAGGGTCATTTGCAACACTTTCACGTAGTTTGTTAACTTTTCCCATAGACTATAATGGATTCAGTGTTTTTGAATAACTTTTGAACTGTTTAATATTTTTTCACAACATTTTTGAAAGGCACTCCGGGACCCCGCTGCATGTTCCCTGAAGCTTTTAAACCAATCGCACAAACTGTGCAGGCTGTAGGCGCTAGCAATGAAACCATAAAACCCATAATTTATGCATTTTTGGTCTCTGTAGCTCTGCAACTGTACATCCGACTATAACAAAACTTGGCAGGTCCGGAGATCTATTTTATCAGACCATGCATGCCATATTTAAGGCAAATCCATCATATGGTGACAAAGTTATTAAGGTACAAAATGTCAGATTTAATCTTAAATGGGTACTACTCAGTTTAACTATAGTGGCACTGCCATGCCACTATAATATATCATATATATATAAATATATATATATATATATATATATATATATTATGGCAAAAAACTTTATTTAATGCATCAGTTAGGTTGTTCCACAGCGACAAAAGCAAGGAAATTCGATGTGTGGTTGAAAGCCCCCTTACGCCCCGCACCGGCATCAGTGTGCATTAGATCATCGGCCCAACTCTCACCCATTCCATGTAAACAAGCTGAGGTGGTGAAGTATAGAGAATGGGGTGAGAGTTACGACCACGACCCCAACGCACACCCGATGCCGGTTGGGGACAGGGTGCAAGGGGACTTTCAACCCAACATCAAAGTTCCTCACTTTGTCGCTGTGAACAACCCTAACTGATGCACTAAACTGAGTTTTTGCCATGAATTTCCTCTTTGAGAATGAGGACTATAAATAGTGAATGAATGTGGTGGGGAGTAATGGGTTCTTCGACCCATACAATCCCACCATACATTGTATTTTTGTCACATAGTAGAGGCAATGCAAATGCAAGCACAAATGGTTAAGCACATAGTGACGCAAACATAAATGGTAACGCAAACAGTAATAGAAACGCAAGCACAAAGTGATGCCAAAGTGAACAGTGATTCAAACGGAGATGCAAATGCAAGCACATACAGAAATGCAACTGGTATTGTGCACGGTCATGGTACTGCAATTGGAAATGCAAATGGTAACGGTAACAGCAACATTAACACCAAAGAAAACAAAAATGAAATGCAAATGCAAGTGCATAAGGAAACGCAAACCGTAACACGCATGGCCATGGTACCACAAGTGTAAATGCAAATGGTAACAGTAACAGCAACAATAATGCCAAAGGAAACAGAAACACAAATGCAAGCACGTGCAGAAATGCAAACCGTAACGAACACGGTGACGGTACCACAATTCTAAATGCAAATGGTAACGGTAACAGCAACAATGACACCAAAGGAAACAGAAACACAAATGCAAATGCACACATGTACAGAAACACAAACCGTAATACGCACGGTCACAGTACTGCAATTATTAACGTAAATGGTAACAGTAACAGCAACAATAATGCCAAAGGAAACAGAAATGGAAATGTGAACGCAAGCACGTACGGAAACGCAAACTGTAACGTGCACGATCACAGTACCGCAATTGTAAATGCAAATGGTAATGGTAACAGCAACAATAACGCCAAAGGAAACAGAAATGCAAATGCAAGCACATACAGAAATGCAAACCATAACGCGCACAGTCACAGTACTGCAATTGGAAATGCAAATGGTAATGGTAACAGCAACAATAATGCCAAAGGAAACCGAAATGGAAACACAAACGCAAGCGCATACAGAAACGCAAACTGTAATGCTCATGGTCACAGTAACGCAATTGGAAATGCAAATGGTAACGGTAACAGTAACGATGGCGCAAAATGAAAGACAAGCGCAAATGCAAGTGCAAACAGAAGGGTGGCCGCAAACACAAATGGTAATATGCATGGTAACACTAATTCAAACCAAAATGAAACAGTAGTGGAGACGCAAATGGTAACATTAACACAAACGCAAACAAAAATGCAAAGGGTAACGCACATGGTGGCGTACATGGGAACGCTAAGGCATACAGGTACAGAAACGCTAAGTGTAACAGTAAGTGGAGAGCACACCGTGGCTTTCCACAACAGCTGCATAGAGAAACACAGTGACTACAAAGAATGTATGCATAATAATAGGCCTCGGACCAGAAAATGAGTACTTTGAATACTAAATTGCTTATATCTCAGGAACCGTACGACGTAGAAAAAAAATTAAAATTTCATATGATTCATGACTTTTCTGGCTAGTTTTCCACTTAAGGGGGCTACGCATTTTTCCAATGAAAAGTCCGTATCTCGTACCGAGATACTGGCCCTGAAAGGCACGGCAGACACCGCAATGTTAGTCTATGGGAAAAAGCGTCAACTTCGGAATACCGTAACTTTGCATCCTTGAATATTTTTTCACCAAACCACCAAAAGGCACATCTGTGGGATGTTGGCTTTCTTCCCTGCAAATTTCAGCCCAAAAGACCAAAACCATTCTTTTGCAGCAGGGTGGCAAACAATCCCTGTTACTTTGGCCATAGTGTTGCAAAGTAGTATTGTGAGTTGCGACACTTTCCCAAAAGAACTACAAACATGTTGCAAGTTTGACACTACTTTGCAACACTACAGATTACAAAAAATTTGAAAATATTTCTGGGTGTTTAACACCTCCCCCAAAAAAAAAAGACATGGCTAGCATCCTCAGGGCTCGACTAGGTGAACACAAAAAGGATTGTGTCCCTAGAGGGTCCTGAATTTTATTGCAAACATTTCTGTGACCAGTAACTGAAAAAAATAGCTAACTCAAGACACTACAGGGTCATTTGCAACACTAAAACTGCATTTGCGACACTGTCAAACTTTTGTTAACTTTTCCCATTGACTATAATGGGAAACTTGTTTTTGAATAACTTTTGAACCATTTAATATTTTTCATGAAATCTTCAAAACGCATAGGGGATCCTGGCTGCATGTTCCTGAAGTTTTTGACCAGTCACACAAACCATGCGACCTGTGGCACGAGCAAAGAATGCCCAAAAAGCATAAATGTGGCTACAGAATGTTGTTTAATAACCTGCAACCATATATCTGACCAGTGCAAAACTTGGTAGATCCCAAGATCTTTGCTATTGTTCCATGCCTGCCAAATTTCAGGTAAATCCATCATACGGTGGCAAAGTTATTAATGTGCAAAATTTCACCATTTAGCCTTAAATGGGGTACTTAACTCCTAACTATAGTGGTACTACTGTACACTATAATTATATTTTTATATATATATATATATATATATAATATATAAATTTACATGCAAATGAATGGTGAAATATGATCATGAGAAAACATGACTGAGCTAGGATACTGTACATCTTTCTGAAAATCCCAAGTGCGTTTTTGTAGGCCTTAGGGGCCCTGGAAAGGATCCAGTTTTGAGTTTGTTTTAGGTCATGCTCTCAAAAGTGAGAACTACTGTAAGTGAAGTGAGAAGGCAATGTGTTACAGTGTTAAGGTTTGATTTATTTCTATTGACTGATTGAATATTTATTTATTGCAAACATTTTAGTGGAAAGACATGCTGAACTGAAAACAGCTTGTTTCCAGATGTGTCCTGAGTTGAGGGGTATGGAAGATAGTACAAGAGGAGAAAAAAATAAATGATAAGTAACAGCATTACAAAACAGAACCAGTCTAAATGTATTATGGTGATTTGCATATACTTCCCAGGATGCTTTGCATTAAGGGGATATGTGTAATTTAATATATCCTTGAAACCTGGCTTTATTGCCAATGCCTTTTCCATATAACCCTTGCCTCAGTGCCTTTGTGCTGAGGTTCTTAGGCATACTACACTGTTGCTGAGACTGGCCGCTGTGTCACATTTGTGTGCTTACGGAATAAAGCTTGCACTTTTTGTTACTCAGGACTGAGCTTGATCTGTTGTCCTTCCCTGTAGTGAGTGCAATGTAATGTTTCAACCACATTTCTTTGACTTTTAGTTTACTTTCCTATTTTGAGTTCCGCCATGACCCAAACCAGTAAGACCAAATTATAACTGGTTCATCCTTTCCCCTTGGCTGTTGCAGATAAGGCACACTGATGAGTCCTGTACAGGATGAAACAGTGTTTGTGTAGTCTGTTTTTGGCCTTTGCAGAGTATGTGAGAGGCCATTTGGCACCATACACTCTTGCTTAAAGTGAAACCAGTCTAAACTCATTCATGACAATTTGCATATATTTCCCATGATGCTTTGCATTATGGAGATAAGTGTAATTTTACATTATAAAAGTAGCAGTCATATACAGCAGTATAGTACATCAACAGAGCATTATCATAAACATTGCAAGGTAAAACAATACAACTGGTACTTGCTGTAGATAAAACTGACCTTTGATAGGCAAGGGGAACTTACCCATTCAGGCATAGCAGGGGAAAGGGGGAGAGCAAAATGGACAGGGCAATGTGAGTAGAGGGGCTGGAGATAAAAGAGGTAGGAATCAGGGGCAATTGCAGGTGGGAGTAGAAAAGTCACAAAGAATAGACTTAAGAGAGAAGGGGGAAGAGGCAAAGCAGATTGACAGGTGAAAGGTAGACAAGAGTTTAGAAAAGTGATATGAGAAGGCAGATTTACCAACAGTAGATTTTGTAGATGGAATAGAAAGGAATGGAAACATTGCTGCGGAGGATAAGAAGGAGGAGGAGCAGGAGAGCATAGTGGTGAAGTAAGGTAGGTGGAAAGGAACCAGTCCAAACCAGAATTTGGATATAAAGAAGGGACACTAGGAAAGGCACCTGGCACCAAGAAAGGGGAGGAAAAGGGCAGAGTACAGCAAACAGTGGTTGGTACAAGGGGGACAGTCTAAGACAAAATGAAAAGAAAAAAGAGTGAAAGAGTAAAAGAGTGGGTCCAGTCTGGAAAGGGTGAATTTGAGAGTTCCACCATAAACTATGTCAACATGGTCAAAAATAGGGAGAATCATCTTTGAAACAATCTCACAGGAGGCATGAAGCAGGACACTTGCTTTGTTCCTGTAGAGTACACCAAGCTTGGGGTGGAGGTCATGGTGTATGGCATCAATGTGCACTATGAAATTAAGATGATGGTCCAGCCAAACTCCGAGGTACTTAAAAGAGGATACATCCTCAATCACAGCACCCTCAGGGTGTAGAGTAAGGGAATGAAGGAGAATCTTGTAAGCCTCTGTCAGGTGACAAAAGTCATGGAAACTGCTTTTTGGCATTGAGAGACAGTTGGTTAGACCAGAACCAGTCAAGAATATTGTCAAAATCCAGCTGTAGGTGAGAGGTAAGGTCATGGGAAGAGGAGCCAGCTACAAAGAGTACTGTATCAGCAGCATACATTTGAATGGATGCAAAGGGACAGTCAGAGGGGAGTCGTTCAAGAAAATGGAAGAGAGAATAAGACCCAGGACAGGCCCTTGAGGGGTACCTTAACAGATGGGTACTGGAGGGATAGGGAGCTTCTGATCCAGACAACTTGAGACCTTTTCTCAATGTAGGAGCAGAACCAACTGACTGATGAACTAGAGAGCCCTGCTGCTTTAAGCTTGTCCAGAAAGAGGGTGTGTGCCACAGTGTCAAAAGCTTTTGCAAGATCGACACATATGGTAGAGGTGATCAGACCCTGCACCATTCCTGAAAGGATGGAGTCAGTGAGCCAGAGAAGTGAAGTGGAAGTGGAGTGGAATTTCCTAAAACTAGACTAGAAAGGGGTGAAGAAGGAAAGGGAGTCAAAGAAGGAAGACAGCTGAGAAAGAACAGTGTGTTCCTATAATATAACTAGAGTGGGAAGGAGAGATAGGATGGAACTTACCAGGAGAAGAAGGATAACCACCTGTAGAGAGAGACACAGCAGTAGTCTGCTTCTAGGCATCAGGATGGTGGCAAAGGAAACAGAGATATGGAGTTCGTAATGGGCAGAGCGATGGCAGGAGCAGAGAGAGCAGAGGGTTAGGATCAAGGCCATCAGGCTACTTCCTATGAGAATTAAGGGCAATCAGGTCTTGAGGGAAGCAGAGGTGAGATAAAAGAGGAGTAAGAGAGGGGAAGGCGGAGGAAGGAGGGAGAGGAGGATGAGACCAAGATGTGGTGAAACAGGAGTTAAAGGAAGAGGCAACAGAAGAAGGGTCAGTGATGAGGGAGTTGACAACCTTGAGAACAGGGGATGGAGACTGGGTCAGAGGAGCAAAAAAGGAATGCATAACCTTCCATAACTTGGAGGGGTCATTAATGTTTTTCTGGAGTGTGGATGTTAAACACTCAGCCTTCATAAGTCTGATGGCTTTGGTACAGATGTTGTGAAGGTATCAGTAGTTAGTCAAAGCAGCTGGACAGCCACTGATCTTATAGGACCACCATGCAAGGTCTCTGGTACAGAGGCAACAGAGGTACACCATGCAAGGTCTCAGGTACAGCTAACGACTCATCTGATATCCAGAAAGCTATAAAAGCAGAAGAGGTTGTATATGCACTATTAAAACATACTTCCATATCTCAAGCAGATGAGTATAATCCCCCACAAACAAAGATTACTAAGGATTGTAGTCATACTTTGGTTATACACACCAAATTCCAATTGTTCAATAGAAACACACAGTAAAAATCAGACAGAGGATAAATAATAACAATATCCCACAAGCTGCAAAAGAGGCCATGCTAATAGAGTATGCATACAGTATATTGCAGGGAAGATTAAAACATGCTTACAATAGATTCATAATAATAATGCAATGTAGTGCTGCAGAGAAGAGTCTAACACATAGAGTGCAGAGCCTCCTGCCAATTGCCACCCCACGCTGACACCCAGAGTGTAATGCTCTTTAGCTATGACCTTTCAGCTAAAGGGCCACAGCAGAGGAACACTAGGCCAAAGCCATGGAAACAGAGAGGAAGACCCCCCCCCCCCGTTTGCAGCAGCCACCTGATTGGAGGACAGAGAACACAAGAACAGGGACAATGTCTTTAGCATTCAAGCTGCAGGTGCTTTTTGGAAGTGTCCAGTCCCACTGAGCAGCCCAATAAACTTCCACAATACAGCCCGACTGGCTCCTGACTTTCTCTTCACAGCGCTACTCGCTCAGCTGAGTTTGTTAGTGGACCAGCTGGAGCCACTCAAATATAGCATCATGGTGCAGGCAGTAACAAGCATGAGCTGAGTTTGATACTTGGAATGCAGATGAGTTAAAAAGCTGCAGTAGTGATTATTGCCATGCCTTCATGTTGCAGCAGCCTCCCAATTGCAGGACAGAGGAGAGATCACGTGATGCGCTTGGCGGGCTAGCAGCAAGTCCTCTGAGCTCCCGCTCCACCTCCGTTAATTTTAATTATTTTAACGGCACCCAGTCCAAAACCCGCCGTATATACCTACCCAGCAATATTGCTAGCTAGTCAGGGCACTATCCGAGAGGACTCAATATTATTACCGGCAAGCAAGGGTAAATGGACTCGGAGATGAGCGGCCCTACCCAAACATACTCCCGGTCTCGCCGGACAAGCAAGCTAAGAGGCAAAGCAACATCAACAGACACCCTCGGCTAAACAACTAAATGCCCTTTCCACGTCAACTCCTCTGTCAGAGAAGCGTTTTTTGGAAGAGATGCATTCTTTTAAGGAATCCCTGTTGGAGTTAACGCTCGAATTTAAGAGCCTCTGTAGCGAGATGTCAAGTGTAAAGGAACGAGTGATCGATAATGAGGCACGTACCTGCTCAATGGAGTCCTGGTGAGAGAAAACTGAACCCGAGTTGGTCAAATTGAGACAGCAAGTCACCAAATTGCAGCAGAAAACAGAAGATTTGGAAGGCTGCTGCAGGCGAAACAATATTTTGATCCATGGCCTCCCAGAAGGAACAGAAGGTTCTTCCCCCATCACCTTTATTCAGTCCTTGCTTTCGAAGATTGTAGGCCCCTCACCACACAATCCCTATGTATGTAGTCGAAAAGCTCACAGGTCATTGCTGACCAAGACCTGAGGCATCAGCCCCCCCCAGACCCATAATCATTAAAATGCTGAACTATTTGGAGCGGCAATACATACTTCTGAAAGTGAAGGACTTGCAATCCATCACCTGGGAGAGGAAAAAACTACATATAACTCAGGACCTGCCACTGGAAACCCGCCAACGGAGGGCCACCTTTCATCCCGTGGTCACTAAGTTGATAGCTGCGGGCATTAAATTCAAAATGTCCTACCCTGCACGTCTTCAGGTCCTATTAGAAGGAAAATGGCATTCATATGAGGCAATCTCCCATGCCCAGGAGGACTTAGCCCAGATGCTACCTTCTTTATTTAAGACCTCCTGAGACAACGACAATAAAGGGCTGAAGGAAAATATAGACTTGAGATCCGTAACGAATCTCTACCCACAATGTTTAAGGTGCTGTTATGTTATATTGCATCTTATTTCTCCGCTCTCTTTAAAATTTAGCATCCTTTACCTGAGTTTTTGGGGGGAAGAAGACAATTCCACGCTGCCTGCCTTAATCGCCCAAATAGGCCTGATACCAGGGAGACTGGTTGATCAACAGCGAGCTTAATCCTGGCAAGTCCCAAATGGACTTTAAAGTAGGAACTCATATCCAATGCTGCGTGTTTATGTGGGACCAGCTATTACGCCGCGCTACCACGATGCCAGTTCCTCACAAATTCAGTCCTCACGGAAACACCATCTCCAACTGAAATGGCCTATCTGCCTCATCTCAATATAATTGTACGATCCTAAACCAGGATAATCTGATGCAACAGCCTTTTAGAACTGAGGCTCGTCTATGGCAAATTGATCTCTACTCAATCTGTGGACTAAATAAAGTTAAAATAAACTCTGGATGAAAAGGGGGAGGAAGGGAAGGGGAGAGAGGAGGGAAGGGTGGGGGGCAATAAGAGAAATAAGGAAGAATTTATACAACCCCGCCCCTTTTTTTCTCTCTCTCTTTCTTTCTCTTCAATGTTTAAAGACCAGTATTACGGTGGCTCGGGGTGGAGGGTGGGGAGGATGGAATGGGCTGACCATGTCCAACCACATGTACTGGAGAGCAGGGGGTCGTCCTAGCTTACCTCATAGGAGTAAGTTTTTTTGCATAATGAAAGTAGAAGTTCAACTTTCCAAAACGCATTATGGGACAAATATCATGATGTGGCAGTATTTGATTAACTTCAGTTTGGACACTATTCCGATCATTTCTAACTGTGTCTATGAGGGGAAATACGCTAGGACATTAAGAGAAGCAGTAGTAGGAGAAGGTACTATAAGATTTTGCTACAGGGATTAAGAACTATATATTTATTGTATATAGTTATCAGCGGGTAGAACTGGGGGAGGAAGAAAATGTTCTAGAGTTATTTCAAGATGTGTTGCAACTTTGGTCGTAAGGGATTTTTGGGGTGTAAGGTATATTTACTGTTTTGGATGTTTGTTAGCCAATTATAAGACATGGATTTATATTAGTAATATTTTATAGAATAGACATAATTATGGGGAGGGTGCTGTGGTGCATACCTTGGGGTTGTTTAGATTAGAAGCTATGCGAGCTATGTTAGGACGAGATGGCATATAACCTCACAAAATTTTTTACGTGGAATGTGAGAGGAGCCCGCACACCCATCAAGAAAGTGCAAATACTGAAACACTTAGATCTATTACAAGCAAAAGTCTCTTTTATTTAAGAGACCCATCTTTTACTACGAACGAGGCCACTGGCTTGCGTAGAAGAGGAATTGGGCAAGTTTTTGCTTCGGGTGGGTCATCTAACGCAGGGGGAACAGCCATTCTTATACATCCGCTCAATAGCTTTTCAAGCCAAAATATTATTACAGATCCAGCAGGAAGATATACGATAGTAAATGGTCTCTTGGACCATACTGAGATAGTACTAGGGAGCATTTATGGTCCTATTGGAGGGAGTCCAGATTTCTTCATAACTTTACTAGATAAGTTACGAATTTTTATGTCCACACCGATGATACTTGGAAGGGATTGGAACCTGCCTCCTACGCAGGATCTGGATAGATCTAATCCCTTACTTAAACCTTTTTCCACCGCCCAAAAGGCGCTCTCAGATTTTATGGACTCACTTGGATTATGTGACCCATGGAGATTGCAAAATCCAGTAGCTCGCTGCTTTACCTTTCAATCTGCGGTACATTCCACATGGTCCAAGCTGGATTATATATTATTTAGCAACTCTCTTTTTCAGGGCATGTGTGATTCCGGTATAGAACCTATAGTTATATCGGATCATGCAGCAGTCTGGGTGGCCACGATACTTGACAAGAATTTTAATAGAGATCTAATCTGGCGGCTAAATAACCAACTCTTAAAGGATGATTACATAGTCGCTAGAATATCAGATCTGATTCAATCCTTCTTCACTTTTAACCAAGGTTCAGTTGCACGGGTTGATCACGACTGGTGTGCGTTAAAGTGTTATTTGAGAGGAGAATTTATCCGCTTGGCCTCCACCGTTAAGAGGAAGAATGAGGCTAAAGCCACCACACTCCTGGCTCAAATTAAAACACTGGAGCACTCCCTTCCTCTTCCTCTTTACAGACACTCTGGAAACCCTTTGTCTTTAAGGACCAATACTCTCTTCTACTTGAAAGAGCCGGGTTGCTATTTTGAGAACTCGGCAAAGTACATTGAACAAGGCTAAAAGGCAAGTCACCTTTTAGCTTTGAGGTTAAGGAAATTGGAGACCTCTAGACTAATAAACTCAATTGAAGATTCCACTGGGGAAGTTAGAACCTGTCCTAGAGAAGTGGTATCGGTGCTCAAGCTCTATTTCTCTTCATTATATAACAAAGTCACCCCCACTCCCTCTTCAAATGAGATGCTGAACTATTTAGCATCAATTCCTTCCTTCGTTACATCCTGAACAACAGTTATTGTTGACTTCCCTATCTCCACCACGAGATACTGGCAGCGATCAAAGATCTGGCTCCAGATAAAGCTCCTGGTCCTGACGGCCTATCCCAAATTTTTATAAACAGTTCACCAAGGATCTAGCACCAGGTTTGCTTCGCCTGTATCAATATTTGCTCTCAGGAACACACAAGACCCAACACTTTCAGAAGCCCTTATTACCCTTCTTCTTAAACCAGGTAAACCAGCTCATCTTCCATCTAGTTACCGCCCCATTTCCCTACTAAGCTGCGATATTAAAATTCTAGCCAAAATGTTGGCTAAGAGGATAGAACAGGTCTGGATCCTCTACTTAGCTCGGAACAAATAGGTTTCATTGCCAATAGAACCCCAGCAGACCACCATCGAAACTCCAATATATCATCAACACAGCCAAATCATCCTTCATGCCAATGGCCCTAGTCTCCCTGGACGCAGAAAAAGCATTTGACAGGGTAGACTGGACTTTTCTCTTGGACAACGTTGCAAACCATGGGTTTCCTTCTTTATTTATAAAATGGGTACAAGCGTTGTATTTTTCACCTAGAGCTAGATTGTACTGTAATAGGATTCTATCTGACTTTCCCCTCACTTCAGGCACGCGACAGGGCTGTCCACTCTCCCCTTTTCTATTTAATTTATATCTTGAGCCCCTTCTTAGGCGCTTAAACTTATCCCCATTAATTGCAGGCATTCCCATAGTTAATAACACTACCAAAATCTCAGTGTTTGCTGATGATATACTCCTTCATCTTTCAAATCCAGTTTCCTCACTAGAAGAGGCCTTGAAAATAATTGAAGACTTTAGTAAGTACTCGAATTATAAACTCAATATTAGCAAAACAGAGATTTTTCCTCTTAATCATTTTACTCATAGTTCAAACTTTACCCATTTTGGGATGAAATGGGCTCCGCATTCCATAAAGTACTTAGGGATTTATATTACCCTAAGCCCATCTTTATCGTGGAGGCTGAATCTGGAAGATTTATGGCGTGATATCCAGCAAGATTTAACAAGATGGTCTAAACTTCCATTATCGCTCTGGGGCAGAATTAACACTATCAAAATGAACGTGTTACCCAGAATCTTCTATCCCCTGAACATGTTGGATGTATGGTTACCAATATCCTACTTCCAGCGTATTCATTCAGGAATAAATCTATTTATTTGGAATAATAAATCTGCTAGAAAATCCTATCATAAGTTATCCCAACCTAGGGATTTTGGGGGGCTTCGTCTTCCTAATTTCCTATTATATTATTGGGCTTCATTTGAATAAATGTGGAAAATGGTTATCTTCATCTGACCCCTTGCTCATCAAGGATATAATCCAGTATGGTTACAGGCCGAACTAGACCTTCTGAAAATTTATAACATTGCTCCAATGTCCCTCTTTTATATATCTAAAAAAAATATTCCTACAATGCTCCAGTCTTTACCGCTCGGGGTTTCTCTCAGGGTTGTCTCTCAACTGTTTAGGTATTTCAAGGTCTCCCCAACTTTGGACTTTTCTCAACCCATCTGTGCAAACCCAAATCTGCAGATAGGTAATTCTATGATAGCCAGAGGATGGCTACCATCTCTCTGAATGCAAGGTGGAGATTTCTATTCACCAGATCGCATTCTAGCTATAGAAGAAATCTTAACAAAATTGGTGGCCGACAGTGGCAGTCTTTAAAGTTATCCAGCTGAGGCACCTTTTAAATAGAAGATTTGGGTCTAATGCTAAAGTTTCTCATCGACGATTTTCTCTACCAAATCTCCATAATAGTTAATAAACCGCATGGTGTCTCTAAGCTGTATAATCTACTCCATACATTCCCAGAAGTTCCGTCAGTCACTGGCTCCAAAATCTGGCAAAGTTTATATCCAAATAGAGATATTGACTGGCGTAGCATATGGAGAGACCTTTATATTTATCATACCAAGATAGATACAGGATAACGCAATACTGTATTTTGAATAACCTTTATTATACCCGGTTAAACTAGTACAAATGAAGCGTATATCTTCGTCAACATGCTCCAGATGTGACAAGGAGGAGGGTTCTTTGTTACATATTTTGTGGTCATGTGAGTTAGTATCCCCTTTATGGAAACAAATAGAATCAACTCTTGATCCAACGCTGGGGTTATATGGATTATTTTCCCCTAAAACTTGTATTTTTGGTGATTACTCCGAAAATTCAAGTGAAGGAAAAGAGATATCATCTGGCCTTAGTATCGATGGCGGTTAAAAAGCTAGTACTTAGACACTGGAAAGACCAAACTATATTGAACATATACAGAATGGTTACATGAGCTCTCCTTTGCACTTGCGTTGAGAATCTGATAAGCAAAGTGAACACCATCTATCTTCCTTTATTAAAAATGAAGGTAAGTTGTATGCTCTCTATTTTAATTGATGTCTAGATATAAAATGGGCTACGGGCTCCTCCATGTCTTTATGTTTCTATTTTTCTATATTTTTCACTTTCTTTTCAACTATCTCTTCTTACACCATTTCAAGTAGGAAGAACTTCACTGCAAGCTTGGTCTGTTTCTTTCTATTCTGGTTTTAATCTCTATGCAGATGACCAAAATGCTTTTCCTTTCTTTGCCTGAATGATCAGCATAGCCATATGTATGGAACTAGTATGCACCACAGCGTGGGGAGGGAGGAGGTTAAGGGAGGGGGGAAGGGGTAAAATCGTTAAATTCAACTTCAGAATTGTTTAATTGTATGGTTCATAGAGTCTTTGTCTCTCTCCCTCCATTTTCTGGTATTTTACACGTTCTTTTATAACTGTGTTATTTCATTGTTATTTCTTTTCTCTTATGGTGTTATGGTCTTATTAAGTAATAAAACACATTAAATAAAAAAAAAAAAACAATTGCAGGACAGAGAGCAGAGGGACAGTGACAATGTTTTTAGCCTGCAAGCTGTAGGTGATCGGTGGATGCATCCGTTCCACTGAGTAGCCTAATAAACCTCCACAAAAGAGAGCCAACTGGCTTTCAACCTTCCTCCTTACAGCATTATTTGAACAACAGCTTGAGTTGCTTGACATGATGAGCACCCAGGATCAAGTCCCACTACCAACACTGACTCACTGTATGACCTGAGCAAGGTACCTGACCTCCCTGTATTTCAATCCTCCCATCTGAAAAACTGAGGGGCAGAGCTAAAACTGTCGAAGCCAGTACCTTTGTTTGTGAGCTCCATGCTGGCTGGTCTGTTCTACTGTTAAAAACCTTGTTTTACAACATTTAATGTTCACTAGTTTGCTGATAAAAGGAAATTACTAACCTCATCTTCCTCCAAAGAATTAATTTCACCTAGAATTAGACTGCTGGAAAAATATTTGAGATTGAGCAACCGCACCGAGAGCCCCAGGAGAGATGGTGGGGGGAACGCCACTCTCACAGCTAGGATCGATGTTGAGTGCTGCTCCACTGGAACCTGCAGCACAGCATTGAGCAACAGAGCTGTCTATGCCTTTACAGCAAGCTCCTGACTCTGGGTGTATTACCTCAGAGAAACCGGCTATAGAAATACCTCAGGAACATCGCAACTTTTATTTCATCTCAGAGAGAAGTCACTGGCAGTTGATTTGCCTTTGGCACCTGTGACTAAACAAGTAATGGCTTTTGGGGGAAGTACACAATTGATTCGTTCAGAGACATGTTGGAAAAGCTACTTACTTGGGCTCAAGCTTTCAATAGTAAGTTCAATGCTCTATCTGAGAAGGTAGAGTTTCTGCAAAATGACGCTAAACAAAATCACAATAAAATTGAAGCAATATTGACTGATTTGAAGAATTAAAAGAAGGAAATGGAGATAACCACTAAAAAAATAACTGGAAAATAACTGGAATAGAAGCAACAACAGCTAATTTTATTAAAAGAAAATCACAATATGTCCTTGAAAATTGAGACTCTGGAAAATCAACAGGCATATCAAAATCTCAGGCTGATTGGTCCACCCACAACATTAGATCAAGAGCACAAAACAATCGGAGACATGGTAAGAGATGTCTTTGTGCAAGTCTTTGATCTACCATCACATAAATGACCTTTTATCACTCGTGCATATAGAATCCCGCCTAAGATATCAATTCAGGCTGACATAAATGAATCAACTATTCAGAAAAAATCAACAATTTTACTGTCAATGGCTTTTGAAACAGACCGAGATCTGATTATGAGAATTTCTTGCATTAAAGCACCTCTGCAATATAAAAATAATAATTTCTCTCTATATCCAGACTACTCCTTTCCAACACAAAAATGACATTGTCGTTTTCTAGCATTCAGGCAGGAACTTGTTGAACTGGGAGCCGGATTTCAGCTTTTAGCACCTGTGAAATTTTGAATAAAATATAAAGGTCATAATATCTATTTTACTTAAATCAATCAAGTTTCGCTTTCATTTGGGCACAATACTATCTAGATAGTAAAGCAGAACCAGTTCACCAATGCTTTCTGAGGAAGAAATGTTGAACATGACACCTACATAAAATATAAATCTCTCTGATGGCCTGGATGAGGTGGTGGCAGTTATTTTTGTGATGGCAATAAAATGACTCCTTTTCTGTTTTGAATTTAATATATAAACAGGTTAGCGGATGAATAGTAATTATATTATAGATGATCTCAAAATTCTGGAAACTATAATATGCTGCTGTGGTTTCATATAAAATAATATTATGTCTTTTGTCCCCCAAAGTTGTTTTGGTCTAGACATGCCATACAAATAAGATAACAAGTAATTTTGAGTTTTGAACTCTGGATTGTAAACTTCTGTTATTATATTGTATTTTAATTCAAAATAATAAAAATAAAATATAAAAAAAAAGAAAAACTGAATTGAGAGAGGACTAACTGAAAAATGAGAGGTTGTATCTAAGTTGAGCGATCCTGGGTAAAGAATCTGTAAATATAAGATGTGTACAGGGCTTCAGTGAACTCCCCATTGAACGAATAAATGGAAATCAATTGACTTTTTTTGTTCCAGGTGTGGAAGTGAAATTGATGATTTTTCAGAAAGTAAAGGTATTTCATCACTGTTTGTTCATATTAAGTTCCAAATATTGGTCTCTTTTAGTATAGTGACTTCCAAAATTCAGAGCCTGGGAAACATTTTAACTTTCAAAAACTGGAATGACTTCCAGATTTTGACCAGTGGAATATAAAATGGATTTCATTGTGGCTAAATGGAAGAAAGTAGAGGGTGTGTGTGGCAGGACACTATTCTCCATGGATAGACATCACCAGCGGTGTACCTCAGGGGTCAGTGCTGGGGCCCATATTGTTTAATTTATATATTTTTACGCTAATAACTACGCTAGGGTGCTAGAGCTGCAAATATGCAGACAATGTTAAAATAGGTGCAACAGTGAATGTCTTAGATTCCATACAACTAATTCAGAATGAAATCGATAGACTTGGGACAACAAAACAAACTTGCAATAAATATCAACAAATGCAAAATAATGCACATGGGAAGAAGTAATGGGAATGTGCAGTACCCATTAAATGGAAAGTGTCTGCAAGTGACAGACAAGGAACATGACCTGGGAGTTTTGATTTGTAGTGACCTATCACCAGCTGAGCAGTGTAGGGAGGCTATGAGTAAAGGGAACAGAATATGGGGTTGTATTCTCATAAACGTCATGAGTAGGGATAGTCGAGTGTTGCTGCCACTGTATGTATCTCTCGTGAGGCTGCACCTCGAGTACTGTGTGCAGTTCTGGACACCATCTAAAAGACATCAAATATCTCAAAAAGCCGGCCCGGTGGTGCTGAGGGCTGAGATGCTGGACGCCTTTCCTCACTCCAAGCCAGCGACCCGTGTTTGGGAATGAGCATGGGTCGTCATGTGTCGGCAGGGTTAGAGAAGGATGGAGCACCCAACGGCTGCTCTCCTTCTCTGGGGGGGGACTCTGCATGCACCTGCCACAATACCACCACCTAGGGGAGCTTGGATGGAAGGTGCAGTAAAGGGAGTAGCAAGAACTAGCAGCTAACGCCAGCAGGAGGCTGGTGTGAGAGGCACGTCTCAGCACGTCTCCTGGCTCCTTGTACATCATTGCACACTGGTGTCTAGGAAGTGGGGAGAAAAACAAGGAAAAAGGAGATCGCACAGTGGCACCAGTAGATGGGTCTCAGGGATGGCACTTGGAAGCTCCAGTAAGTCAAGAGCAGTGCACACTCTAATCATGGTCAGGGGAGATCTTGGGCTCCTCCACCCCACTGGGGGGCAATCCAGGCATCTAGGTTCTATAGAGCAGGGCTCCCATCTGTGAGGATGATCTGGTGAAGGTTCTGGGGCAGGTTCACAATGAGATTCTGAAGAATGGGGTCACTGTGTGATAGGAGGATAAACACAGAGGCAAAGAAAAAAAAATATCTCAAAAAAACACAAAGGCATGCAACTAAAAACATTAAGCAGACAGCAGGGAAGTAATATGGTGAAAGACAGAGGAACCGGGGACTGTATTTCATACAGTACAGACAACTAAGAGGTGACCTGTGCCTGATGTGTAGGGCATTGAATGACGGAGACATGTGGGAATGTCTGTGGTATACAAGAAATGAATCAACAAGGGAAAGTAGGTTCCATCGTTTGCAACTCAAGAGTGAATTTTTTAAAACAAATAAAAGGCAAACTGGTTAAACCAGAGGGTAGTGAATATCTAGAATAAACTACCAAGAACGTGGTATCAAGTGGTACCATGGAAGCATTTAAATCCAACTTGGACAGGTACATGGGTGAAAACAAGTTTTCATTTCAAGATTGAATGGGCCAAGTCACTATGGCCACTGGCTAAGACTCATACTTTTCCTATGTTCCTGTGTTCCTATGTCCTATGTTCCTATATTTTAACTTTCACACCCACATATTTAGCAGACCCTTGGTATGATCAGTGTCAGTGGCTCAGTGTAGTCAGTGTCAGGTGCTTGGTAGGTAGCACACTCACCTTTGAGGCCAGAAGATCAGCAGGTTATGGGTTCTAATCTCATGCCAGGTACTTGGGTAATACCCATAACTGACACTGTAGTGCAGTATGATGGGGTACTGCACTTGTGAGATGCCATACTGGATGAGACATTAAACTGAGGTTCCTTCTGTCCATCTCTGGTCGCTGTCCATGCAAAAGTAAAGATCCCATGGCATTTACAGAATATGAGCAGGAGAGTTTCCCTGGGGTCATGGCCAACATTCCCCTTGACAATAATACAGGTCCTAGCAGCTTATCCCCCAGGATGTACCTAGAAACAAGCTTTATGGGCACTATGCACCAAGTGGGCAGGGGTACACAAAAAAGTTGCATACCCTGCCTGAGGCATTTTGCACCCGTGGACAGGTGCACTCATACCGGCAGTCACGAATGCTGACCACCTGTCCATGGCTCCTCCCCCCCTGGCATGCAGGACTATGCAGGGTGGAGTCACGGACCCAGGCAGGCATCCAATGGGATGCCTCTCCCGGGTCCAACAGTGGATCCCTTGCACTGTGATGCACAGGTTTGGGGTTGTGCATGCCTACTGCAGGCACCCGGACCATGTGGCATAGCCCCTATGGCCAGTTGATTCACTGGCCTAGCCTCAGCAAATGGCATCCTCCCAGTGCACTGCAGGACCCCAGCGATGGGACCCGACCCAGGCCCGCATGCCCAGAATGGCAGCCATGCCCAGATGACAATGTGGCTGCACCGCACCCACAAGCTCCTGTAGGGCATGTGTCATGGTCCATCCCTCGGCAACATCCTGGTGCTGCCGCTTAATTAAACATTATGGGCACCTGTTTGTCCCACTGCCCCTGCCCTCACAGGCTGCCCTAGTGGGCAGGGGCAGCATAGAGAGCACTGTACTGGTCCCCTGGCATTTGGCAGATAGAGACCATGGGGGTACACAGCAGGTTATGGCAAGGTCTACCTGGCTTATTCTGCACCACTCTCCGACCCATGTGGCCAGCACTACATGGTTTAGTGAATACTGCATAGTGCTGACACACCCCCCAGAATGCCCCAGTGCGGTGCGATCCATGGATGTGGTGGATCGGTGCAGTGGGTCTGTATGCCCCTATCTGTGCTTCCCACATGAGGCGCTCTGTGTGCAGGTTGGCTACGTGCCAAAGTTACACAGTGCATAGCCACTCTGCACCTTCATGCATAGGGCCCCAATAACTTAGTGCCTTTCCCAGTCAAAAGATTACAAAAAAATATTAATTGTATAAGCAGCTTGGTGGGGCAGAGTTTGTCAATATGTTTTTCCTGACCATAGAATCCCCAAAGTAGCAGAGAAATGTTTGTTTTAGGCCACAGACACCTAAGGAGCAGAAAGTTACATGAGGAAATAAACTATTTGGTGAGAAGCATTCACATGCAGTAAGAGCATACAGTTGTAAGTTGGTTCAACAGATAGCTGGATCACTAACCATTATGTTGTACTCATTTGAATAATGGACTGGATTCAGGAATATACACTGCTCTAATTTCCAGTGGTATTCGTCTCACTGCTGGTAGCTACACTCCATCCGATGCAGGATGAGGGCGCACGTAATGGTCTGACTGATTCCTACCACCATGGTCGAAGTTTCAATAGCTGCAATCACAGTGTTCAGGACCACTGGGCTCATCTTTATGTGCTCCACATAGGAATGCAGCATACAGGGCAGGCTCAACTGGTGGGCATGGGCAGTACTTAAGAAGGAAATAATAAACTTCTTAGACGTCCACTGGCACCTGAAAACATGGAACCCACCTCAACTCCCCACACTAAATATCTACCATGTGCTCAAAAGTAGTGATGTCTGGGGCACAGGACAGAATTCCACAAGCATCAGATACTTTACTCTGTTTTGACTACTCATCCTGTCCATTTTGGGCATCCAGTCCCCCACTATGGGTATCTATGGCAGCCTTCTTACTGGTAGCAACCACAGACATGTCATCAAAGGGGGGGACACAAGGCAATAGATGTGGTCATGGATATTTATGGGCAACAGCACATCCTGAGTCACACTAAGCTTTAAACTGCTGCATGTTACCATTGGGGCATGTACCTGTATGTGAGGGTTCAAGTTCCAGTTTATTGGCAGGAAAAATCCATGCTCATTTACAAGGAGGTCCTGACAGGACAAATTCATGCAACAAAATACAATACACAACATTGGCATACAGTTCTGACAGGAACTAGTAGTAGAGCAGAAGAATGGTTAGACAAGGACAAGTGCATATTGTACTAGGTTTATCAAAGCTGGATGTGCTAGTTAAGACGGCAATGGCAAGTTTCCATAACTGCCTTATTTAACAAGGATTTAAAGAAGGTAAGGGCAACTAGTTCAGGAGCTTGGTGAGGCCTGTATTTTACTCCAGGTGGTCGGGATGGCATGACCAATTGCAGCTCTACCATTAAGGGTACAAAATTTGGGGGTGTCTAGAAGGATATATGCACTTTTTCTGAGGTTATAGTGGCTGCACAGTTGGCGATAAAGGGGAGTAATGTAAGGTGGGAGCTTGTTCAGTAGGACTTTGAGGGCCCAGGTGCCAGTGTGGAGTATTCTTCTTATGACGAGGGATGACCATCCCACTGCTGAATAAAGGCTGCAGTGATGTGTTCTAAAAGGTGCCTTGGTTATGAAGTATAAGGCATGATGATAAAGAATGCCTAGTCTGTGTAGGTTGGTTGCTAACATACTAACATACTAAAATGCCAGCAGAATAGGCCTAACGGTCTTTCATGTCTGCTCATTTGGTCAGCCTCCACCCTGGGAGCTGACCTTGCTGCCCCCCCCTTGCCCTCTCTGGCTTCTCCCTTCCCAGTCCCGGATATTCTCGCTGCACAGTACTTTGCTTCCAGAACTCTTCCTCTGTGCCTGTACCACCCCTCTTGAATCCCTCCACCGTCTCTGCCTCTACCAGCCCCCTGGGCAGCGCATTCCATGGCTCCACCACCATCTCAGTAAAGTAGCACCTCCTCCCTCCCCTGAATCTCCCCCACCTCCAACTTCCACCCATGCCCTCTAGTTGCTCCCCCTTCCTTCAGAGCACCCTGACTGCTCCTCCCCTATTTACCCCCTTCACGTACCTGAAGACCTCTATCATGTCCCCCTGGTCCCTTCTCTCTTCCAATGTGTACATATTTAGCTCTTCAAGCCTCTCCCCTAGACCCTGTCTCGCAAGCCCCAGATCATTTTGGTTGCCCTCCTCTGGACCCTCTCCAGGAGTTCAATGTCCTTCTTTAAGTGTGGCCTCCAAAACTGCATGCAGTACCTGAGGTTCGGCCTCACCAAGCTGTTATACAGAGGGAGTATCACTTCCCTCCTTCTGGAGGTGATCCCCCTAGTGATGCATCCCAGCATCCTGTTGGCCTTGGCCGCTGCCCTCCTACAAGTCTCAGAGTTATTCATCTTGACATCCACCACCCCTAGGTCCCTCTCAGCCATTGAGACTTGTAGCATTTCCCCCACACAGGGTGTACACTTGGCCTGGGTTTCTGGCTCCCAGGTGTAGTACCTTGCATTTCCCTGCATTGAACTTCAGCTTTCACTTTCTAGACCACCTTTCCAGAGCCTCCAGGTTCCCCTGTAGGGCCACTCTGCCCCCCTCCCCATCCACCACGCCCCCCAGTTTTGAGTCATCCTCAAAGAGACTCATCTCAGTCCTGATACCTTTCCTTATGTCAGAGAATGGGTGTTGAACAGGAGGGCCCAGTACTGATCCCTGAGGGACTCCACTAATAACCCTCTTAGGGATGAGATTATCCACCAACCACGACCATCTGGGTCTGGTCCTGGAGCCAATTTCCTTTCCATCTGATCATCTGGTTCCCCACCCTATTTCCCCAGCTTATCCAACATGCCCCCATGAGGAAGAGTCAAGCGCCTTGCTGAAGACAAGAAAGAGGATGTCCACCAGTCTACCCAGGTCCAAGGCACTCATCATCCAGTCATAGAACTCCACAAGGTTTGTCTGACATGATTTCCCTGGGACGAATCCATGCTGTCTATCATCCAGGCACCCTGACTTTTCCAGGTCTCCCCCAGCCTTTCCTTAACAATGCCCTCCGTCACCTTGCCCACCACTGATGTCAGGCTGACGGGCCTGTAGTTTCCTGCCACCTCCCTTGTTCCCCCCTTGTGGATAGGCACTATATGCACCACCTTCCAGTCCTGGGGTACTCACCCTGTGCTCAGAGAGATGCTGAAAAGCTCCACCATGGGTTTCGCCAGAACATCCGCCAGTTCCTTCAGCACTCTGGGATGTAATTTATCCGGCCCCAGTGCTTTCTCCATCTTAAGAGACCTGAGGGCTTCCGTCACTCTCTCTACCATGATTTCCACCTCAGCTACCTTGTCCCCCTGCTTTGCGTTCCTCCCTCCTGCCATTGATGGCCCCCTCCCAAACCAGCGATCGGTGAGGTCTCCCTCCTCAGTTTCACCGTCTCCTCTCACGTATGATGCAGCTCCCATTTTCCTTAGTGAAAACTGAGGTGAAGTACTCATTTAGTACCTCAGCCTGCTCCCCCGGGTCTTGTGCCCATCCCTCCCCTGTTTTAATCCTGCTAATCTGCACCTTCACCCTTCATTTCTCCCCAGTCTATCTAAAGAACCTCTCGTTCCCTCTCCTAATTTCCCTGGCCAGGTTCTGTTCCTTCCTTGCCTTAGCCGCCCTCACCACCCTAGTGGTCTTTCTGGCCATCAGCTCATACTCCCCTCGATCCTTTTTACTCCTTGAGCACTTGAAATGCCTATAAGTTACCTTCTTTCCCCTCACCACCTCCTGAACCTCCCTGGTTCACCAGCAGGGTTTACGGGCCCTACTGCATTTTTGGCTTTCTCTTGCACAGGTGCTGGTAGCACCCTGCACCCCTCTTCTGATGATTTCCCACCTACTGTCAGCATCCATGTCTGGCCCAATCTCATCCAAATGCCTCTTAAGGATCCTTCCCATTTTCTTGAAATCAGCCACCCAGAAGTCAGTTACCTCTGTCTTTGTGCAGCCTTCTACCCCTCCTAGGTCCATGCAGAACCAGACCGTGGCATGGTTGCTCCTCGCCAACAGATCCCCAGGCACCCAATCTGGTCACTGTCTGCCAGGACCACATCCAGGATCCGCTCCTCTCTGGTCAGTTCCCCACCTGTTGAGTTAGGAATGCGTGCTGAAAGACATCCAAAACCTCTGTTCCCGGCCACCGAGGATGTCATAGTCTCTAGTCTGTTCCTGGCATGTTTAAGTCCCCCAACATCACCACCTTTCCCTGCCCAAACTGCAGTGTCTCCCAACATCTGCCACCAGACTCTCCTCCAGCTTCTCCACCAGCGCAGGGGGTCTATACACCACTCCTATTTTTACTCTCTTGCCCCCTCTTGTTATCAAGGTGACTCAAATCCTCCACAGTTCCCTCCGCCTCCTCCACTCCTCCTATGCCAATGCAGTTTTTGACTATTATTGCTAACCCTCCTCCCCTTCCCTCCCTCTTATCCTTCCTCAACATGGTGTAACCCTCCAGGTTCAGGTCCCAGTCATGCCGTGCGGTAGCCCAGGTCTCAGTGACCACTGCCACATCCAGCTTTCCCACAGTTAGCATCACCTGGAGCTCAGGCATTTTATTGTCCAAGCTCCTAGCATTTAGCAGGACTACCTTCCAGCCTTTCCATATACTTCCATTTCCCCTGCTCGTGTTTCCATGGGGATTCCGTCTTCCCCCAGTCAGCACCTTACCAGTCGGCCTTTTTCCCGCATTCCTCCAGCTCCCCAGGGGGGTGGAGACAGAGTCCCTCCTTTATCGGACCCCCTCAAAAGACTTTTCTCCCATCCCTCCCCCCTTCACAAGTTTAAACCCCACCTTTCACCAATGAACCCCTTTATTTTCAACTTAAGGATTTCCCCCTTTCAAACTGAGATGGAGCCTATCTCTAGCATATAGCCCCTTATCCTCCCAGGTCCCCAATCCCCCATCAACCCATACCCTCTGGCCCCACACCACTCCCTGAGCCACTGGTTTATCTCCCTAATCTTCCTCTTGTGTTCCCCACTAGCCCTTGGCACCAGCAGGATTTCCGAGAAGGAAATCACTCATCCTATGTCCTGACAGACCCTGGCAAGCTCTCTGAACCTTGTCTGTATCTCTAGCTCACTCCTTCAATGTCATTGGTACCCAGGTGGACCAGTATGTCCAGGGAGCCTCCACAATCCTTTGCCAGCTGATATACCTCATGCTTGGCCCTGTGCACCATTAGTCTAGGGAAGCATTTTTTTCTAACTGGGCAGACTTCCCCCTTCCTATCCCATTTGATACCCCTGATCATGGAATCACCCAACAGGAGCACTCTGACCACCCATTTTCCTCCATTTCCTCCCTTCCATGTCCCTCATCCTTTCTACTGGCCCCTCCCCCCAGCTGGCTCCTTGCTCCTCCCTCTATCTGGGTGCCACCTGCCACCCCCACCTTATTTACCCTGGCCACCCCCTCCCCTCCGATCCTGAGCCTCTCCTCCTCCCGAGTATCCTTCTGTGCCCTCGCCACCCCATCACTGCCGTGACTGGTCCTTCCCCATCTGCTAAACTTGCCTGGCTCGTTCTCCTTTCCTTCACATCTCCATTCAGCCCCTCCTTGCCTGTCATGCTCCCTGGCCTAAACCCACAGCTCCTTTACTGTATCCTCCTTGTACTTCTGGTCTCTCTAGTTGCCTTTCCTCCCAGCTGGTCCTTCTCCTTGCGCTTTCCTCCTTCTACCCCTCCTCCCTGCTCTGATCCCCCCCCATTTTTCCACATTCCAAGTTCCCCCATTCTTCCTGATAGCTTGCCCTGCCTCCTTCCCCACTCCCTTCCATCTCTCCCTGCCCCTGTCATGGCTACATCACCCCCTCCCTCATCCTCAAGCAGAAGAAGAGAATTGAAGTGGTCACTGAGCTTAAGGTCTGATCCACCTCCCCCCCCTTGCTTTGTTCTGTCCAGCCCCAGCCATCTGCCTACTTCCCTGAGAATGTCCTCCCTTTGGCCTCCCTGTGAGGGTTCCCAGATACCTGCCTGCTTCCTTGGTAGTGTCCTCCTTTTGGGTCCCCTCTGTCAGGGTGACCCCAGAGTACTCTCCTCCACTCCTTTTCCTATGCCCCTGCCCCTAGTGCTTGGTGCAACCCTGTGGGAGAGCCCCTGCCCTATTCTCCAACCATACCTCCCCCCTCCCTCCAGATGTCTCCTAATCCCCTCAACCTCCTCCCTAAGCTGTGCCAGCTGGTAGCACACTGGGCAACCATAGAACTTCCAAGCCCAGTCCAGTATCATGGCCACCCTACACCCTGTGCACCCCACCACCCTCCCAAAGATGCCGGCCCTGATGACGTGTGGTCCCATCCCCCTCCAAGTAGGTTTCCTTGGGTGAACCGCCAGGTTCCCCACTGGTCCAAGATACACCCCTACCCACTAATCAGGTCACCCACTAATCCAAGATACAGTCCCACAGTAAACAGGTGTTCCCATTACTAGGAGCAGCACTACACAGTAAACTTATAAGGGAAGTGAACAACTCCCTCAGCTCCTCTCTCCCAGCCTTTAAACCCAACCCCCAGTGGCTAGAACTACATGAGTTGCACCTGAAGCCTTTTCCTCCAACTGCAGGGCAGGTGTTCCCCTATAAATGAGCTGAGCTCTGGGGAAGGAGGGGTGGGATTAGGGCCTACACCCATTTCTCACAAGAGTGTATCAGCCCTGTGTCTGCCCCTCACTGCACCTCCAAGCACTACCAGCTAAGAAAATCTTTCAAGTCCATTTACTCTCATAGCCTCCAGCTAGAAGCTTCTTCCCCCTTCACCTCTAACTGAAGACTGCAATCTTCCAGAGTGTGTAATCTGCACCACCCCCACTGCAAAACTGAGACACTCCCAGCTCCCTCAGGTTAAAGTCAGAACACAATTACCTGAAGCAGCTTACAGCCGCCACAGAATCTTCCAGAGAGTGCTGTGCCACTGTTATAAATAATGTCTGCATAACCCAACAGAGGGAGGAAGGTGGCCTGCACAAGCCTTTTCCTGATATCTGTAGGGAATAGGGATTTATTCCTATAGAAAAATCCCAGTCTGATTTTTAACTTTTGGTAAAGGGATTCAATTGTGTACCAAATGACAGCTTATTGTCTAACCAGTTTCCTAGATACTTAAAGAAAACTCCATGTTAAAATCAGAAAAATATATGTAGTAGTCTTTTTTTCTGTGTTCTAACCAGTTCCCAGTGTTTTCTTTTCCTCTGACTGTGAAATGTTTTCTAACTTTCCTAACTGATTTGTGCCCTTGGATGTTGCCATTCTGCTTTCTTTTATGGCCTCTTATCCCATATAGTCTTCCCAGAGTGCCCTTTGGTGTGATATCTAATTGCCCCTTCAGGAAGCCAGTGTCTTGTTACAGGGTCTGTCACAGCTCAGCCACAGAGAAAATACTTCTTCCAGAAAAGACACACTGCTAGATTTTGGGTGAGTGTAATCATTATTATTTTTTTATATCAGTACCTTGACCTGCTATATTCTGCTGTGTGTGTGTGTGTGTGTTTGAATTATGTCACTGTTTACTCTATTCCTCTCAGTCACTTTCAGTTTTTGCACCAGTATTAAGCAGCAAAAATTGAACATCACCTTATAGGTTGTAACATGGCAGGTCAAGGTACTAATATCAAAAAATAATAATGATTACACTCACCCAAAATCTAGCAGTGTGACTTCTCTGAAAGAAGTATTATCTTTGTGGCTGAGCAGTGGCAGACCCTGCTAAATCTAAGGGCATAGCTACATCACTGTCACATGAGCCAGGGTGCATCGTAGGAGAAAGAAAGCCAATAAACCTATTTGTGATGGAGATCCCCAGAGGTCGTAAAACTACCATACAGCTAGCAGGCTAATTTAGGAAAAACTCCTAATAGCAGGCAGAGGGGAGGACACACTAGGACTTGACATACATATCAAAACACCCTACATAACATATGTTTTTGCACATTCTGGGTGGACTTCTCCTTTAAATTTATCGACTGTCACAAGTGAGTCTCCTAGGAGTGTTATAACAGGCATGGGTGGGGCTTGCTGGTGTAGAGGTGTTGCAGGCTGCAAAAGGAAAAGTACATTGCTTTAGTTTTCTTGGAGTTCAGCAGTAGTTTGAGTTGAGGAGGTTGTGTTGTAATAAGTTGAAATCGGCCTGCAACCCAGTGTTGAAATCAGACTAGGAGAGTTTAGATGTATACAGAACAGTATCATCTGTGAAGAAGTGAAGTTTAGAATTTAGAATGTTTTTGCTGGAGAATTTATGTAGATAGTGAATAACAGTGGCTCCAGGATGGAGCCTTGAGGACCCCTCTTGTGGCGGAAGTGGGAGGATAGGAGCCCTTGACTTTGATACATTGCAGTCTGTCAGTAAGGTACAGTAGCTAGAGAACCAGCTTACCGAGAGCTATTCAAGTCATGTTCTTTAAGTTTGATTAATAGTGGACTGTGATCAACCATGTCAAAAGCATTGCTTAGATCTAAGAAGATAGTTCCTGTAGCAAATTTATTGTCGAGGCCAGTAAACCAGGAGTTTGTTAATAATGCTAGTGCAGAGACCATGCTGTGACTTTGCCTGAAGCCTGACTGTAGTGGGTTGAAGAGGTTTGACATTTTAGGTAATCCTAGTTGATTATTACTTTATTTTTCTTGAAGGATATTGCAGGAGTGGTAAGTTACCCTTACATATTAGCACTAAAGCAGTATCTCTGAATCCAGCCCAGGGCTATGAAAAATTCCTATTGGTGAGTTACAATCAAAGATCCGTCCTTGCCATTGTATAATTTCAGCAGCTGTAAAATATATAGTGATACTGACCACCTGGGCAAGCTGTCAAAATGTGTGAGAGGAACAAAGGTAAATTTAAGGTATTCAGATGCACTGTGAACATACACAAGTATGGGAACAGGTAAATACTGATTGAATCAACATGCCTGCCCATTACAGACAGATTGCCATAACTATCTACAGTACCTGCTCTCCCAGTATTCCTTTTTCTGAACACATAAATGTAACACTCTCTTAATACTCATGTGTTTGTTCCTTCAATGACTTTGTGGGCAGCATCTTTCATTCTTTCATTACCATGGCACAAAATGTTCTTTCTAAATCGCCTAGTTGCGTGTCATAATTTTGCATGTATGCCCACACCCACAGTTTTTTTTACTATAGTTCTTTATTGAAGATTTCAATACTGAAGAATTCAATTAGTGAAATACATCATTGAAGCATCTATATATGATAAAACAAAGAATAAAAAACAGTGTACAGAGATGCATTCCCTGAGGATTACAGTATACAACTAACATCAAGACACTAAAAAAAGACTAAATACAATAAAACAACATTACTAACATTAACAAACACCAATTGAGAGGTGTGGACAAGATCATAAAAAGCTCATCCCAGTCCTTTTGCTGTAAAAGCTACCAGTTCTAGTTAATGCGTAAAATGCAACTGTTGTAGGGCTAGGTTATATCTGATGGGATGGAGGAAATGGGTGGGAGGAGGAAAGGAGCACAGCCCAAGGGCAGCATCCACCCCCCCCAACGGGACACCCAGACAGCTGGCAGGTCCCACATATAGTGTTTTCCCTCCAAAGTGGGGGAATGGTATAAAACCTGCCAGCCTAAATCATGGGACAAAGTCCCTTCTCAAAGCCATTATGTAAAGCACCCATCTCCTCCAGAATATCTCAAAGCATACAAGATGGCGATTTAAATAAGCAGATATTTTTTCCCATTTTATAAATGCCAATTAAAATATCTTGTCATTGAGGAATTGTGGGGGGAAGGGGCACGAGACAGCCATCACTAAGTAATGGCCTTTTTGGCAGCCAACAAAGAAATAAGATCATAGAGGGGCTTCATATTTTGAAAAAAGAAAAGATTCTGTGGTCAGGACCATGGGAGTAACTAACAATGCTTCCAACTCCAACTATAATGCTTGGAGAAAGGGCTGGAGAATAGGGCATGACCAAAATATGTGACCATGTGTCGCAGGTGTACTGTGACATCCCCTCCAACATATGGGTCCCCAGGCTGGAAGGCATTTCACCTGGATAGCAGGTATACAAAAATACCTAATGGTTACCTTCCAGGAAAACACCCTCCAAAGATACAAACTGGTGATACTCTGCAAGTGGCATAAATGTCTCTCCCAATCTGCCTCCTCCAGGTGGATACCTAAATCTCGTTCCCATTTTTATTTTAGTGAACTCAAAGAGCAACCCAACCTAGCTTGCAAAGCAGCATAAATGTATGAGATCAAATGAGATAGATTACCTACCCTCAATGGATCAGTAAAGGGCCTCAATAATTGGGGGATGACTCTCGGGTCTACCCACCAAGATAACCATTTTTAATATATGTACAAACCTGTAAATATATATACTTATCTTGTGGACATAGGGCATAGTTTTGTTGTAATTCCTCAAAAGTAAAAAGCAGCCCTTTATTTATAAAATGTAAAACCAAGTGCAGGCCTTTTAGTTCCCCAAAGGTGACAGTTATCCAGTCTGGCTGGTGGAAAGTCTGCCAAATAATGTAGAATGTAGCAGAAATCTTGCTTCCCGGATGTGTTTAAGGGTTAAACCAGTTTGCCAACACTGCAAAGTTAGGGAAGTGTAAGGATTAGGGGTGATTGCGGATAAAGAGGGGAAGGCTGCACCAACAGAATAGGTAGCAGATCATGCAAGTCCTCCTCTTGAAGCTCCAGTGCTTTCCAATGTGCACCATACTGAGGATGAAGCTGGAGGAAAGCAGTACATATCTGAGACGCCATGAAATAATTCTGCATATCTGGCAGGGCCATTCCCCCTGCCTGCTTAGGAAGATATAAAGTGACTAGGCAAATTCTGGGGCACTGGAGGTCCTAAATAAAACATGAGGGAATTCTACTAACCTCTCGATAGAAGCTGCAAGGGATGTTAACCGGTAATGTCTGTGTAAAGTATAAAAATCAAAATAGTAAGCTGATCCGAACAGCATCTATTCTCTGTGAAAAAGGAAGGGAAGAATTTGTCATCTCTCAGGTCTCTACTCAGTTGCCTAAGTAGGGACCATAATTCTGGAGATAGAGTTGCTGATGGCCTTTTGTTAAATAGATTTCCAAATATTTCAAGGAGGTCAGTCCCCAACAAGATGGGAACGTTCCCATGATTTCTAGAGATGGGGCATACTGTATTTTCAAAAACCTCTGTTTTTGTTGTATTTATTTTGTATCCAGCCAAGTAGCCAAATTCTGTCAAAATACGCCAAAGTGGGAGCCATGTCACCTGGTCTAAAGCCTTCTCAGCATCTAAGCTTAATAAAAAAAAGGCCTTTGAGACCGTGTGTGTGGCATAGAATTAGCCAAGTTCTTTTGATATTATCCTGGGTCTGTTGAGCTTTAACAAACCCACATTGGTCCCTGTCTATCATGAAAGGGAGGACCCCATCCAATTCCTAGTCAACACAGTGGCAAATAGTTTTTAATCTATGTTAAGGACTGGTATGGGGATATATGCAGAGCAATGGGTGGGATACTTCCCTGGTTTAGGGACACTAGAGATTGTAGCATAAGACCACATGGGAGTAATGGATCTCCCTCGAGTAATCTCTGGCACACCGGTTGGAGGTGGAAACAAAGATCTTTAAAAGCTTTATGCAATTCACGGAATAGCTGTCAGTGCCAGGTGCTTGTTTGTTTTAGTGTCTTCACTGCCTGTTCCAACTCTGAATATCTAATAGGGCATCCACTGTGGTTTTGTGTTGAGGAGACAATTTTAGCAACCATAGTTTTCCCGGATATTCATTAATAGCGGCTATCAGACAGTACCTCTGAGGTATACAGTTTTTTCTAAAAGGATCAAAATGCCCCCCAAATCTGCACAGGTGTATGTAGTAATGAGCCAGTGATTGGGCATTTTATTTGGGTTACACTAGTTTTAGTTATGTGCTGCCAAGACTTATGCGTCAACAGGCTTGCACCCCCCAGTTTTTAATCGGTTACAAAGATGCACAGCTTTATAAAAGCATCATTATCCTCTTCATAAATGTAAGTGCTTCAGTTAGATCACCTGATGCCTTCTGTTTCCCATAGTGAATACGTATAATATCTGTAGCTTTTCTTCATGTCTTAGAAAACTGAGTTACAGAATTATTTTTGTTATCTACATTGCACCTCCTCAAGAGTAATAATAATGTCCTTTCCATAGAATGGTGACAAGAATCAGGCACAGCACTCCTGGTGTGGTCTCAGGAGGGTTGTATAAGTAAGCAACAATATGGTATGGTGTGGGTTGTGGTGAGCAGTACTGTAACTCACAATGTGGTGTCAGTTGTGCTGCTACAAGTAGATGCCCTGGGAATATTAAGGAATCAGGCTGAGGGTCGAGTGTCTGCAAACCCTGAAATTGGGGCCATGGTAGCACAACCAACATCCCATTGTGTTCTGCTGCATTTATAAAGAGATTTTGTGATAAGAATGTGAGAAAATGAACATTTAAAATGGAAAAATGTTTAACAGTCAGTAGTTTTGTGTGAAGTAGTCCCAATGCAGATTGGCCGTCACTATAAGGTGCAAAACTGAGTTGCACTGAGAATGTTACTATGGTGTATGTTTTTTTGTATGAACTGTCTCTTGAGGTCTCTACACACCTTTCTTCTCCCATATTTGTTGCACTTTTTCCTTAAATTAAAAAAATTGATACTGTTTTACTTTGTGGATTTGAATTGAAATAATTGGCTTCATGTGTTTTAGTACAGTGACTGATGGGATAAGCAAGGTAATAGTACACATGAAAGTTAACCTAGGATTAGTGATGGCAAAGCTTGTATCTGCACACTGATATTAGTAGTAATTGAGCAACATTGGTACCTATTGGTGCGTGCTGTCCTAATCCAGTGGGAGCGAGCAAAGTTTCACCTAATCAGTATGAATGATTCTAATTACCAATTTTATAAAACGTAATAAACCACAGATAAGGGTGTTGGAATGACAAAGTGAAGCCAAGTGATTTCAAAAGCCTATCTCTATGATTTATTTCAGTATGACCCACAAACATTATAATGGTATTATTGTACAGCTAAAATGAGATTTACTACTTACAGGTAAAAATTAAGTAATGAAAGGGGGAAAAATAAGTAACTACTTTTTACTTAAATGACACATTTTTCCTATAGCTGAGGTTGCAGGATCTTGAAACAGCTGAAAAGATTAAATGCTTGGAAGTGTATTTTGATAAGGGTTTCTTAAAAAATTAAGGAGCTGTGGCACAAGTGAAGTGCTGTAATATGTGCTTTAGCTGGAGTTTCTTGAACCTTTCTAGGAACCCCAGCCAAAGTGTGTGGTTGTTCTGGATTAGGGTCCCAACCAACCAGTATGTTCCTGTTTTGATAAGCATTGCTTTGTGTGGGTGCCAGCATCCAGCAATTTTTTTTTCTCTAAGGAGGAATATAAATTATTTTCGGAGACCTCATTTCCCCATAGCCAATATCCTTGTAACGCTCAATCCCAGACATATTTGGTAAAGACTCATGTTTGGTACAGCAATAACAATTTCCCAGAACTGATACTGATGCATAACAGGCTGTACAACTGTATATGTCTGATGTTTCTCAAAGACAAATCTATTCATCTTAGCAGGAGGTGAGATAATCAGTTGTATAATGTTTGATACACAAGCTGAATCAAGCCTTAAAAATGGCATCATGTGTCTGTGAAAATAGCTGCCTCTTATTGCACAGAAAAGATAAAAGGCAATCAGAGGAGACCTGCAATCTTCCCCTTCAGCTGTTTAATTATCTGGGGGGAGCCAATCAAATGGAGCCCCCATTGAGGGAAGATGCCCATTCTGATTGATGTCACATGTATCCTATAAACCTAATTGAAGCAGTCTGCCACACCAGGACTAGGCCCTGAAGACTATGACACAAATAAAATGATTTCAGGAAACAGGAATGCAATTTTCATACAAAAATGTCTTCATCCCTAATGCAAAACAGAGATAGCAGCTTAAGGTTTCCCATAGACTGGAGGTTAGAAACCTTTTCAGAACCAAAAGTGACTTATTTTAATAAAGTATCCATTTCATTTTAGACATACATAGGAGCATTTCAGCACTGACTTCAAGGTTTCTTCAAAACCCATGGTGGGACTGGATGCTTGAGGCTTCAACAGCTCAAGTTGCAAGAGTAGACTGGAGGAGATCACAGTATTTCCTAGGGTGAGTTTTTTGGACATTGTTTTATGAATGTGTGATCTGCAAATATAAAACAAATATTTATTTACCTGCTCTTTCATTGCTGCTTACCTGAAAAAAAATGCCATTGTCCCCTTCTTTTTACAGATGCCTTTCTGAACATTTGGCAGCCAGTCCACCATTGTTAGTATGTCATATGTTGCATGTGGCCAACACATTCTTCAATGGCCATGCATTCCATCACAACGGCTTAGGAGTGGTCTGCTAGCTGAGCATGAAGCATGCTCATTTCAATTAGCCAACTACTGTATATTTTCAAGTGGCATTGTCAAAATAGAAAATGGCCAAATAAGGGCCCCAAAGCCCTTGCAGATGTGCCAGTGGTTCTTTATATTTCTGTTAGTCCTGGTGCCACAACCAAATCGACCATGGAAATGGATAACTTTAAATGGCAGACATAATAATTACATTCTGTGCATCTGCAAACAGAATATATTCAGATTCTCTCCCAGAACAAAGATTTGAAGTCAACATGATGTTTTGCCCATTTAAGAATATGTATAATGTCCCCAACTTAGGGCATCCTCAAGTTACCTGCCATGCCAACCCAAACTGACCCTCTCACAACTGCTCCAGGTCCCCCCAGGCTCTCACTCTTATGGCGGGGTCTTTAGGAAAGTGCCACTCATTGTCTTTAACAAACTACAATCCTGCGTGGGAACAATAAAGTAGATGTAGGATCCAAGGGTTCCTGAGACTGTTATATAGATGGCTATGATTACATAGTGTATCCCATCCCTCCTTGGCTGAGACACATTGCCAGAGGAAGAGACTCCACACAGCCTGCTGTCTGATTGCAAGTATCGCAGCTCCGGTCCTGAACCCAGGTTTGCAGCTCTGTCATGGGACTATCAGTCTGACCATTCACAGTAGTTTTTAATCCTTGAATGAAGTGACACACACAATGCCCTAATGAAAACATTGTATGTGTTGGTGTCACATGGTCATTAGATATTCAAGTTCATATCTTTTATGGATGGGGGTTTGCATTGTTTATTCATTTTATTTATTTATTTAAATTTTGATGACTGGGTGGGTCCTCTGAGACAGTCAAGTCCCTTTTTCAGGGGCGACCCGGGGAACCAAATGTTCCAAGTATAAGAAAACAGTACAGATACAGATGTAACCTCTAGGTGGCACTATCCCAAGGGCTACCACCCCTGCCTACTTGGCTAGTAGCAGGTTAAGGGGCCTGGGTAATGTAATGGGTGCCTCCACCGGGAGGTCAGGGTTCTTAGCGGTTAAGCTAACCTGGGCACAGCCCTTAGGGACACTGTAACCCCCCTCTTTCCCTTCTAGTGGCCTGAACAATATACAATAATTACTTTCACAATGACCCTTATTCACCAGGCAATTACCCACACTGTTTGCACTTATCACCAGGGCTGGTTTCTCTAGCTTTACCCTGGGGAACCCCTGTAAAACAAGGTTAAGCACAGCAAATAGCAACAGTACAATACTTTTGGCACTAACTGGAACCACAGTCAGGTTAAATGCAAACAAAGTTAACTCTGATTTATTCAGGGGACTTGAACAAGGGAGGGGTGTAATCAGGTTGATTTGCTTAAAAGCTATATTAATCACACAGTTATGCATGCAGTCCAGAGTCCCAACACAGTCATACACTCTGGGTACCCAGGTAGGAAAATAGTGGGCTAGCCAGGAACGTTGCAGCTGGTTGGGGCCTGTGATGGAAGAAAGCAACATGCACAACACACTATTTGTAATCTGGAACGGAGGCCCAGTTAAAGAAAAGGCAACAAGACAATCAGATGACAACACTTTTAGATTTAGCTGTTGTTGCAGGGAACTACCATGATGTTTACTCATGATACCCAATACTGGACACAGGAGGACGAAACTGAGACTGCAGGTTGTTGAGCTGGAGTGCCCAGAAACAGGGCCCACACGAATCACAAAGGCATCGTTCCTGTTCAAGGCATTGAGCAGGGGCTGATCCCCAGGCCGGTCTCTCGTCAATGACTTTCTCTGCGTAGCAGTATTCTGGCTGGGCCAATGTAGCAGGGCCCAGGCAAATGGAAATAGAGTGCGGATTCAGTCCGTGGAGCTGGATACAGCCTCCAGCAAGCAAAACACAGTTCAGACACACAGTGGGGAACCAAATCACAGCCCACTATAAACACACAGCACATTCACAAGTAAGGAAATTCCACTGTACCAGGGAAATGGCTCTCCGGTCACAATTACAGAGTCTCTGCACAATCCGGGAGTTCAAGGCATTGAACAGGGGGCTGATCCCCAGGACGGTCTCTCGTTGATGACTTTTTTCTGCGTAGCAAGTATTCTGGCTGGGCCAGTACAGCAGGGCCCAGGCAAACAGAAATGGATACAGATTCAGTCCGTGGAGCTGGATACAGCCTCCAGCAAGCAAAACACAGTTCAGACACACAGTGGGGAACCAAATTACGACCCACTATAAACACACAGCACATTCACATGTAAGGAAATTCCACTGTACCAGGCAAATGGCTCTCCAGTCCCAATTACAGAATCTCTGCACAATCTGGGAGTTCAGAAGTAGCTAGAAGTCCAGACAGGACAATCGCATTCAGCAAATCTTCGGTCTTCTTCAGGTTAAAGCCTGGTCACAATTCAGTGCCTTAATTTTCTCTCCAAATTAGGATTCAGTCCGAAAAAAGCACAAGTTCCCTCTCAGGGACAGCAGGCGGGCATGCAGGCCAAACTCAGGCCTTTCCACAGTTCTCCCATGCAAATCCACTATGGATTGCTGCTCAAACTATCTCAAGCTGTTACTTCTTCACTTCCCAACTCAGATCTGACTGAAATTGCAAGCCTCCTGTGACTTTCCCCAGGATCCAAAGGTTCGATTGGCTGATTCTTCTGTCAGTCACAACTATGGCTCCCCCTCCAGGTTTGTCTTGGAGCCAAAATGCAAAAACTACAATTCCTACAAAATTTGCCCCCACCAAGCCCCTGTAGGCAGGCTCGATTTTAGAGTTCCCAAAGGTACTGATTGGCCCATTTCAGCATTCTAGGACCAAGATGATGGAAACAAACAGAACTGTCCATGCTTCAAAGAAGACAGGTTAGAATAAACTGCAATATTATTACTACTCTAACAAATGATCAGCAAACAAGTATTATACCATCCTAAAAAGATTCTTTGCTTGTTTAATCTACTCCTTATATGTGGTACTTTAATTTCTGAACAGCAGCCTGGTCTTTAAATGCATTTGTAAATTCAAACAGTTGCAACATCTTAGCCAAGAGTCAGCTTTGCCTATTTAGCTCCAAATGTGGTGTGTTGTAGAATTTATTTCTCCTTTTAATGTTGAACTTGCATGCTGCAAACAGCCACAGTTAAATGCCAGCCCTGCCTCAAATTAGCTTCCTGCATCCCTTTGTGATTCAGATTACACTCCACTTCTAACTGCCCAGCCCCCACCCTCTCCCAAAAGCTGTCTTGTATTTAATTATGTGTCTCTCTCACCTCCACAGAAGCAGCTCCCAAACTCTGGTGGTCCCCCGAGAGGCCCTCAGGGCAGATGGATGCCCTCCCCCATAGCAGCTCTCCCTTCAGAAAGCAGGTACGCTACTCAGCAGCACTGCACTCGGCTCCCAACTGAGGAAAGCCCCGCCGACGCATTGCATCAGCTCCCCACCACCCCACCACCACCCTTGGTGGGCTTCGAGATATATAGGTGTAGTCACATGATGGCTGAAACCAATCAGCCAACATTCCCATCTGCAGGTTATATTCTATCACCACCAGAGGTCATACCATCTCCCAGGATCTCACTCACTATTTGTTCGAGCCACAATCTTTTACCTCTCTCACTCCCTGCTTCTTAAAGCTATAATTTCACCTCCCCAATCCAACATGCTACTGCCCACTTTCACCTCTATCACTATGCTGCTCTCCCTTCCTCCCCAGACACAAGTGGAACTTCACACGTGCTCTACATCTGCACACAGACTGGCACTCTCCCTCCTGCCCTTCCCTCTCCTGTTTACCCCTATGTGGGGAGTTGTCACAATGGCTGACAGGTACCCCTCTGCCCGCACCCCTCACCCCCACAAAAACCGCAACCTTAAAACTCCCTGCTGTCCTCCTCTCTATCAGTAGGCATCATTATGGGCACTGGACTCTATGCAGCCCTGCGCTCTCCTGCCCATCCCCAGTCACACTCCCACAACCACTCCCCCTCCCCCTGCCCCACCTCCTCCTCCTCCTGGCTGCCCCCCAAACCTTGAAGCTTCCAATATCCACCTACCATCCAGCCAAAGGGTATATGCTGCGTAAATGTCACCAAATATACACCAAAACAAGAAACAACTGCCTCAGGTCACTTGTCCTATTACTATTTCACGGGCAATGTCCACCCCAACCCTGGCCCAAAGACTGCCCCCAGCCCACCCCTCCCTTCCAATGGGTGCACATCACCTCACTTAACATCTGCAGCCTGCAAAAAATGGGACCCCTTTCAGGGTGGGTACTCCAGTACCACCCTGACATCATCGGACTGAGTGAAACCTGGCTCTCCCCTCTGTACCAGACTCTGCTGTTACCCTCCCGGTTACATCCTCTCTTCGCTCTGATAGGTGGGTAAACAAGGTGGTGGCTGCACTGCCACCTAAAGACTCACAGTCAAGGCCAACTACTCCCTACCCACAGCTAGCATCAAGGGCACAGGCTCTAACACTAAATTAGCTCTAGGCAGGTCTACTGCCCCCCTCCTACTCACCATTGTCTACATTCCACCCAACAAACACAAACTAGCCTTCCAGGCCATTCTGAACTATAACGCAACTCTACCGCCTCAATATGAAAAAATTGTCATGGGTGACTTAAACATAAATTGGTTGGCCAAGAAAACTGCCCCATATACTGACGATGCCGTGGCATTCAACCTCACTCAGATTGTCACCTCTCCCACCAGGGTAAATGCCCATTCAGGGACATCCTCCCTCCTGGATCTGGTCTTCACAAACTGCCCTCACAGAATAACCAACACCCAGATACTCCCCAACACTCTAAGCGATCCTTCTCCTGCGCTGTGCTCTTGGTCTTGCAGGGCTCCCAAACCCCCTTCCCCCAAATTACCTTACAGCGTAAACTTGGCTCTTGCAAATTCTCCCAACTTAAGGCCTTCCTTAGAAACTGGGATTGGACACCCTCGTAAACACCCCAGGCCCGATCATGTACTTGATCTAGTTATCTCCACATTTAATAGAATCTGTGATAAATTATTCCCTTACAAAGAAAATGTCCAAAGACAACCAGATCCTGGTTCTCTGATCACCTCCTGAGCCTAATGCAACAGCGTGACTCCCTTTGGCATATGCTAATGAAACCAAATGGGCAGCTGACATGCAACGCTATAGGGAGTTTCGCAACAAATGCACGTAGGCCCTCCGTACTGCCAAAGCGGACTACTACAAAGTGTCCTTAACATCCACCTGGGGTGATGGGTGTAAAATCTGGAATAATATTAAGGAACTCCGTGGTAAAACCTCAAACCACCCCCTAGACCAATTAGAAATAGACGGTAAAATCTCCATGGATCCCCTTAGCATAGCCTCAGCCCTAAACTCCGCTTTCACAAATCTCAACCATATTCTCTCCCCTAACTTCTTCGACCCACCACCAGCCCGGGCCCAACCACCTCCCCTTGCTCCCCTCTTTCGCCTTCACATTCTCTCCATCGCAGATGAAAAACCGTACCTAGACAAAGCCCTTAGCCACTCAATTAACTGCAGTGATTCCCTAGACCTGAAACTTCTTCGCCTTACTCTCCCAGAAGTCCTCTACCCTCTCACTCATATTCTAAATCACTCCCTTTGTTAAGGTAAATTTCCCTCCCATTGGAAGCTGGCCAACATTACCCCTGTCTTTAAGAGTGGGGACCGCACCTTCATCAACTACCATCCTATATCCATTCTACCCCCCAAAGCCTTAGAGCGTATCGTTGCCGACCGAATCACTGACCACCTCACAAAATACAATCTTCTCTGTGACCAACAACATGGCTTCCATAAGGGGCATAGTACCACCACCGCTCTCCTCGCTTTCACCTCATATGCCCACTCTGCCTTGGATCGTGGCCACCTCACAGGTGCTATCTTTGTGGACCTCTCTAAAGCTTTTGACACTGTCAACCATGCCCTACTGCTAAACACTCTCGTCTCCAGTGGCTTCTCCAATGATACTTTAAACTGCTTCGCCAGCTACCTGTCGGATAGAAAACAGCAGGTCAAGGTAGGCACTGTACTGTCCCCTTGCCTCCTGGTCCACTTTGGTGTTCCACAGGGGGTCGATTCTTGGCCCTCTATTTTTCAACCTATACTTAAACTCCCTCCCGTCGGCCGTCTCCGGAAACCTGCTCCTCTATGTGGATGATGCCATACTGTTCACCTCCAACTCCAACCCACTTAAACTCCACCAAACACTCCAACATAGCTTCCATGAAGCAGAACATTGGTTCTCCACCAAATGTCTAACTACTGTATCAGCTACAAGAAAACAAAAGTCATGATTTCTCCCACCTGCAGAACCCCCACAAGGACCTCTGTCCCCCATTTCTCACCATCAACCACACCCTCCTTGAGCAAGTTAGCAACTTTAAATACCTAGGGATCACTCTAGACCTGGCCCCTCAACTATAAACAACACATTCTCCTCCTTGCCTCGGCCCTAAACTCGAGATTAGGTGTACTTTATAGGTACAAACATTGCCTCACCCCAGAGGCCCTACGGCTCACTGTCAATTCCTCTGTCCTCGCCCTCCTTGACTATGGTATTGCCATATACAGTGCTGCCCAAAAGTCTGTGCTTAACAGACTCCGCCTTGTACTCAACAGAGCCTGCCGTCTCATCCTCGGCTGTGATCGCTCCACCCACACTAGTACACTCTACAACTCCTCAAAATGGCTAAAGCTAGATAGCAGAATCCAGTATAGAAACATAGAAACATAGAAACTGATGGCAGGTAAGGACTGCAAGCCCCATCCAGTCTGCCCATTTCTTTTTCTACCTTATAAATGTGCCATTGGCCTTTGCTCTGTCTGTGGCCTATCTATTCATACTCATCAGTATTGCTCCCTTATGACTATCCCATGCCTGTTTGAAGCCCTGCACTGTATTCATAGCCACCACTTCCTGAGGTAGACCATTCCATGCATCCACCACCCTTTGTGTGAAAAAGAATTTCCTCACATTCCCCCTTAATTGGCCTCCTTCTAATCTCATGCTGTGTCCTCTTGTCCTGCTATTTTTCTTATATTTAAACGTGTTAGACTCTTTCACCTTGTTAATGCCCTTAAGGTGTTTGAATGTTTCGATCATATCACCTCTCTCCCTCCTTTGCTCAAGGGTATACATATTGAACTCCGTTATTCTGTCCTCATATCTCTTCTGATGCAGTCCCTGCACCATTTTGGTTGCCCTTCTCTGGACTGCCTCAATTTGGTTAATGTCCTTGTGAAGGTGTGGCCCCCAGTACTGCACGGGGTACTCCAGATGGGGCCTAACCAGTGTCTTGTAAAGAGGGATTATTACCTCCCTCTTACGACTTGTGATACCCCTACTAATACACCCTAACATCCCCCTAGCCTTAACTACTGCTTTAGAGGTCTGCTTGGATGATTTCGGTCATCGGTGATGATGCCCAAGTCTCTTTCTTCCTTTGTGACTGCCAGCAACTCCTCCCAGCCTATAGGTGGCTTCAGGGTTTCTCTCTATGTGCATGATCTTGCACTTCTTTGCATTAAATCCCAGTTGCCACTCTTCTGACTATTTTGCTAGTTTATCCAGATCTCTTCTCATTCTGCCCACCCATCTGGATCATGTACTCTTTTGCAGATCTTGGTGTCATCTGCAAACAGACAAACCTACCCTCTAGTCCATCTGCAATGTCACTAATGAAGATATTGAAGAGGACTGGCCCCAGGACTGATCCCTAGAGGTACCCCACTTGTGACTTGCATCTCTTCTGACTATACCATTTACCACCACTCTCTGTTTTCTGCCCGTCAACCAGTTTGCCACCCATTGACCAACATCTGACCCACCCCAAGCCTACCCAGCTTATTTATCAGTCTTCTATGTGCAACAGTGTTGAAAGCTTTGCTGAAGTCAAGGTAGGCGACATCAACTGCTCCCCCTTGGTCCTCCACTCTGGTTACCCAGTCAAAGAAATCTATGAGATTAGTTTGACAAGACCTTCCTTTGTAAACCCATGCTGTCTTGGATCCTGTGCCCCTATGGATTTCAGGTGTTGCTCTATCCTTTCCTTAAGGTGTCTCCCATAATCGTGCCCACTACTGAGGTAAGACTGATTGGCCTGTAGTTCCTGCCTCCTCCCTGATACCACTCTTGTGGAGTGGGATCACATGAGCCCTTCTCCAGTCTTCTGGGGCCTCTTCTGTGCTCAGTGACTCACTAAACAGTTCTGCTAATGGCTCTGCTAGTTTCACTCTTAGCTCCTTAAGTACCCTGGGATGCATGCCATCAGGTCCCATTGCCTTGTCCACCCTGAGCTTAGCGAGCTCTTGTAGGACCCTTTCTTTTGTGAAGAGTGTAGTGCTCACCTCCCTCCCCCCTGTGTCCATGGTGCTGAGCTGTGGGCCATGCCCTACCTTCTCTTCAGTAAATACTGAGCAAAAGTATCTATTTAGGATAGAAGCTTTTACAGGGCCCTCCTCCTCACACGCCCCCTTTTCTCCTTTGAGCTTAGCGATACTCCTCTGGACTTTCTCATTTCACTAATGTATCTATAGAAAGTCTTGTCACCTTCTTTTACTGTTCGTGATAGTGTTTCCTCAGTTTGGGACTTTGCCTGCCTTACTGCCTTCCCTGCTTCCCTTAGGGCAGTTTGGTATGACTACTATCTTCATCCGCTGTGTTCCTTATATTTCCTGAAGGCCAGCCTTTTGGCTCTGACCTTTTCTGCTACTGTATTTGAGAATCAAAGTGGTTTCCTTCTTCTTTTGCACTTCCTTTTCTGTCTAACACAATGGGATGTTGCTTCAAGTATTGCATCCTTAATGCTTGCCCACTTTGCCTGTACTCCCTCACCTGTGTTTCTTTTTTGCCAGGGCTAGCTTAACTCTGTTGGCCATCTTATCAAAGTCAGCTCCTCTGAAGTCCCATATTTTTGCCTTGGAATGGGATGATTTAGATGTATTGACCAAATTGAACCATACCATGTAATGGTCACTGGCCCCCAGGTATCATACATGCCTTATGACAAAGAAGATATTCTTAGGTCTCACCCCACCCCCCTATTACTCGCCCAGCATCCCCAGCCAGATCCACATGAAACTCGAGCAAGCTGCTACTATGGGTACCCCGCCCTCCTACCTCCCAACTTCAAATGACTTTCAGCTACCAAGCCCCTAATTGGACTAACTCTCTCCCTATCCAAATAGCCAAAGAGACAAGGCTAGGTCCTTTTAAAGCTAGGATAAGGGTACTCCTCCAAGATTCTAATGTATGTGATTGTCCCTGACACAGTCCTGCAGCATGCTGCCCTATTAGCGCCCATAACATTCTCTGTTTCTGGTGCAAATTCTCTCTTATCTCACTATCGGGCTATCAGCTGGTTACAGTCTTTTCTGCAACTATGTGGCTTTGCTAAAATTTGACTCAATTACTATACTGACCTAGACCTCCTCCTGATCAACCCTTGACTGCCATGTAATGGAATGTAATGTAATTCTTCATTATGTATTATACTGCGCTGTCATCTCTGTTAGCAATTGTTTGCTCTGTGTCTTAATGTATGACGTGGAACCTTTGTAAATGAGTCTTTGACTCAGAGGTCTTTCTTAATATTTCCCAATAAACATCTTCTAACAGAACTCCTCTCAGATTAATTATGACTGCAATCCAGGCAGTTCTTAAAGAGACAGTACACAGAGGCTATACAGGCACTCTCTGTCAAACATTTAAACTGCTAAAACGCATAACACCAGCCTGGCAGTGAGCATTTAGGCAAGCTCAAGGAAGACTTTTCGGGGAACCCCCATTTGTTGGGGGGTTACACAGATAATTATGTACAAATATCATTGGACAGTTACATACATTCATGACCTAGACTACCCATCGCATTCATTGGGAGACAGTACAAATTACAAATGCCAGTTGCAACACTGGTGAACAAACAGTAAGGTCGATACCACCATACAATATAATCGTAATAGAGTCAATTAGTACATAAGTGCAGAGTACAGACAATTGAGTGTGTGCAGACTCATAGCCCTAGACATTGATCATACACACCAGGAGAGTATAGGCAAGCAGGTGGAGAAGTTTAGAGAATATTAGGTACAGTTCCCATTACAGACAGGAGGCTTGTAAAATATTTCCCTATATTGCCTTTTGAAGAGAGTAAAGGTCTTGCATGAAAGTATTGAGTGCAGTAGGTCATTCCACTTTTGTGGTGCTGTTAAGGAGAAATATGTTCTTCCAACAGCTAAGTGAGTCTTGGGCAGACCCAGCATCAGGAGATGTGAGGACCTGAGTGTTCGTGAGAAGGGTTTCAGGGTTAGTAGGTTAGATATATTCGGACGAGGTAGGAGGTGTATTAGCTTGAAGGTGGCACAATATACTGGGAGGTTAAGTCTGGCCATGAAGGATGGCCGACCCAAATTGTTCAGCAGGTCACAGTGATGAGCGTGAGCTGGGGCCTTAATAACAAATCGGCAATTCTATGATAGGCCATTTTGAGTTTGCTCAGGAGTGTAGTCTTAGAGGATTGATTACAGAGGCACCATAGAAGAGGCCTAGGGGAATTATACGCTCAGCTGTCATATAAAAATGATTTTGTACTTTTAACTTGTCCTGTTTATGGATGGTTACATTTCATTTTTACAAGAGGGTTGAATCCACATTTTATAACCACATAGTATACAATACTTATGTATTAATTAGATAACTGAAAAATGGTAAACTGGATTACGGAAACAAACATAAATTAACACAATTATCCCACCATATTACATGGTTGGGAATATCATGTATGAAATTCAAAGGTTCTATAAAGGTTAAGGACAGTTCAAGAACACAGGAAGTTGTTGTATCGCTGTGTCGGCACAACAATACTGCAACAACTTTTCTTGATCTTTGAACTGTCCCTTCCTTGTTTACTGTTTGGGAGATTGTTATATAACAGCACCACCCTCCTCCAACTCATGTCCATTACTGCCCAGTGCAGAGGTTAAATACAGTATTTACCTTTTTTTTTTTTTTTAGCACGAGTGCATTTCAGCGCAACAGCACCAACAGCAGTTAATTTGTGGCAGTCGGGAGGTGCTGATGAAAGCCACAGTGTGGCTTTTTTAAAAAAAGCACCTTTGTTTTGGGTAAGAAATTATTTTTTTAAATATATTCCACTTACTTGCAGTTAGACGAGTTGGCTGGAAGACATGATGAACAAATAAGTAGTGGGCATCAAAGACAAGCAGGCAGGCGGGGGGACATGCTGCCAGCAGTTTGAAATACAAATAAGCAGGTGGGCAGCGGGAGATGAGCGGCGGACATGGGAGACAGGCTTGCAAACTGTTATGTGTACTTGTTTGAATTTATACCATATAAAATAGTATATGGACAAACATACACAGCAAAGACTATGTTCCATCTCAGAGTTGAGATGACATCAGGACCTCTTGAGCTTCGCTCTCGAGGTCCGTATGATGTCATCTCAACCCCTTGATGGAAACACAGCCTTGTTGTATGATTGCCCATACACTATTCTATATATGCTACCACTCATTATTCCAACATATATATTAGTCAAAATCTTTTCAAGATACTCCATTCTTTTAGAAATATCAATTAATGATCCCACTAAATAGAAGCCAAATGTTGTCAAAAGAAGGCAGGCCCAATGACATGAAGGTTGAGGTGGACGCCTCACTTCCTGCAACGATGACCTGGGTTCAGAAATGGATGCTGGTAGCTCAGGGCAACCAGTTGAGGGAGAATTGAGCATCCCAAGGACAGCTCTACTCCCCTGGGGAGTGGGGTAGTACATCCCACTAGGCAGCTGCCACCTGGAGGATCTGGCTGGCAGTCCAGTGGGACACAAAGAAAGGAGTCATAGAAACATAGACTTTGATAGCAGATAAGAACCGTTTGGCCCAACCAATCTGCCCATTTCCCTACCTTTTGGATAAGCTGCAGATCCTAGTTCACCAACAGCTTACTTCCTCCTACCCCCACTAGAATTGCCATATGTCTGTCCCATGCATTCTTGAATTTCTCCACTGTTGTAGACCCCACAACCTCCTCAGGAAAGCCGTTCTATGTGTCCACCACCCTCTTTGTGAAAAAATACTTCCTCACCTTGCCCCTGAGCTGTCCCCACTCTATCTTCAAATTGTGCCCTCTTCTTCTTGCACATCTTTTTTTCTGAAATATGCTACCCTCTTGGACTTTCTTGATTCCCTTGAGGTACTTGAAAGTTTCTATCATGTCCCATCCGTTCCCTACCATCCTCGAAGGGTATATATATTAATATCCTTTAGTCTCTCTTCATATGGCTTCTGGTGCAGACCCTGTACCACTTTAGTCGCCCTCCTCTGAACCGCCCCATCCTGTCTATGTTCTTGTGAAGATGGGGTCTCCAGAACTGCACACAGTACTCCAGATGGGGTCTCGCCAACTGTCTGCACAGAGGGATAACGACCTCCTATTTTCTACTGGTGATGCCTCTCCCTATGCATCCCAGTATCCTCCAGCCTTCCTTACTGCTTTCTCACATTGCTTGCCAACCTTTAGGTCATCTGATATGACTAACCCCATGTCCCTTTCCATTTTTGTTGTTGTTAGTACCTTCCCCCCCTCCATTGTGTATTCTTCCCTTGGGTTTTTGTTCCCCAGGTACATTACTTTGCACTTCTTTGCATTTAATCTAAGCTGCCATACGTTTGACCATTCCTCCAACCTTGCCAAGTCCCTTCTCATCCTTTCCACCACCCCCTTGTGTATCAACCCTGCTGCAGATCTTTGTGTCATCTGCAAAAGAGGCATACTTTTCCTTCCAGTCCCTCCACAATGTCACCTATAAAGACATTTAAGAGGCTGGTCTCAGTACTGAACCCTGCAGTACCCCGCTAGTGACCCCCCTTTCTTCAGAGTGGGCTCCATTTACTATTTCTCCCAGTGCTCAGGTGTGTGCTGCGCCCGGTTGCATTTTTGCATTTGCTTCCATGCACTGCTGTGCCATTCGACGTTGTTCCTGGGCCCACATTCCAGTTGCCCTTCATGGGGCACCCTTATCACACGGAACCGGACCGGCTGATCGGGCAGCAGTTAGAATGGCTTCCTTTTACTGATAGTCCAGAAATCTGGTGAGCATCAGTCTGGGCCTTTCTCCCACTTTAGGGTGTAGTGGGCTCTCTCAATTTGCAGCATGGGCCACCCCTGGTAGTGGAGTAGCTCAGGGATCACAGATTACAGGAAGCTCGAGGTGTCAGATCTTTCGGCCCTCTCAGGAAATCCTAGGAACTGGAAACTATTGCGCCTACTCTGGTTCTCTAGGTCATCAGCCTTGTTGATCAGAGGGTGTATAAGTCTGTGGTGCTCGTGGCCCTCTACATGGAGATCTTGTAGGCTGTTTCATTCGCTTGTGCCTTCCTTTCAATGTGGAACAGGCGGGATTCGATATTTTGAATTGCCACTGTTGTCTTATTCAACACAGCCATGACCAGGTCCATTTTAATAACTAGCTGGGTGAACATGGACTGTATGACATCAGGGTCCATGTTTTTCATTGCCTCTGCAGCCATGCTGTTGCGAGATGCAGCCCTGTAAGCCTAGGGGGCCCAGTGATCAGCAGTAAGTATACAGATCCAGCTGTAAAATGTTAATATTCCTGTTCAGTGTTGTTAACTTAGGCTTTGCAGATCAGCAGTTTGCTTGGAAAAGCCACCGATGCCGGATAATCAACAGATTCTCTGCAGATGGGTGAAGGAGCTCAGTCTAAGTATCCATTGTCTTTTAACGCTAAACCACGCCTCCCAGTATAATTGATTTAAACAATGATGAACCTTTTCTATTTTTTAAATCAGTTAAGTTTAACCATATGCTAATATGTTGACTTTGAGAATTTTAAATTGCCATTTGTTAAGACCAAATTAGACTAATCATTTTTTGCCTACATGGCACCAAAAAAGCTGGAATGGCTTTTCTTTAGATGCTCGAAGGTCAGAGACAAAGGTTTCATTTAAAACTCGGTTAAAACGTTATCTACTTGCACAAACAAGTTGCAAATGTTTTGATTCAATTTTTTAATTTGTATTATTTTTTTTGCCACTTATTAATCTGTAAACATTTAGCATGAATTGTTTACTGTATGTTTTAATGTACTGTGTTTCTGTGTCCGGGTCACTACTGAAAATAGTCCTCGGCCTAGTGTGACTTACCCAGTTAACAGTCACTAGATAAATGAATACTGGCATATCTTTAGCTTTCCAATGCGTTAATGACCTTTTTGCATTTAATACATGAATTATTATTTATTTATTTCAAACATTTTGCCAGGAAAGACACGCTGAGCTGGTAGGAGACTGTTTCTAGTTGTGTACAGGGTGGGGGTGGGGATGGGTGAGAGGGATAAGGTAGTACAGTTCAAAATAACTGCAAGATCCACGTAAAATAAATAAAGCATAGAAAGTTACTGTACAGGAGGCAGTATGAGATTCAGAAACATAGCTAAGGGTAAAAGAACATCATGTCAAAGGGACATTGCCACATAGTCAGTACCAGTATGCAGCATAATATTCAGTAGCTGAACTGCTGTCTAGGAGGGCAATCACAGGAGGCCAGACCAAAGAGTTGCATTTAGTGCATTAAGGGGGCTGGTGGGTCAAGGGCGCTTGCAGGAGTAAGTCAGGTACTGGGCCACTATCTATACAGGGGTGGTATACAAACAACTGGCACAAGAACTGGATAAGGTACCTTGGGAAGGCATCATAAGGATGGCAGGTAAGGGAGAAGGTGTTGCTTTTTGGGAACTTCTGTCTGCCAGGTGTGTACTGGAGCCTTCCAACTGCAGCTTCAGCAAGGAGCAGGGCCATCTTTGACTCCCTGCATAGGGCTTTTCTCAGGAAGTTAGTCAGATGTTATTGGGACAAGGGAGTGCTGGACTTAATGCTTACAAACCGGAACGGCATTGCAGATGTCACAGTGAGCAGTCCCCTAGGTACCAGTGAACACCGTACAGTGTAGTTTAACATTAAGACAGAGATAGTGGCAAACCACATGAGGACAATGGTCCTGGTCTTTAGGAGATCAGTTTTTAAAGAAATGTGAGACTGCCTCAGAAAACGCCTCATTGGTGGGATTGCCTGGGAGGGATAGAGGCACAGTGAGGAAAAATAAAGAACAGCATAAATAAGGCAACCAATCTCTGTGTGAAGGAAGTGAGTAAAAGTAGAAGGAAAAAGAGATCATTATGGTTGTCTAGGGAAGTGGCCAAGGTGGTTAGGGAAGAAACGATGGCTTCAGAAAGTATAAGGAAATGCAGAGAGAGGAAGACGGAGATATACCAAGTAAAATAGAAGGAAGCAGGAAAGGCAGTAAGGGAAGCAAAGGCACCGACAGAAGAATGAATAGCTAAAAGGGTATCTAACGGTGATAAGACTTTCTTCAGGTACATAATTGAAAAGAAGAAAGCAAGGGGTGGAATAGTGAGGATAAGGAGGTCGCAGGGAGAGACTGCGCAGAAGAGGCTCAAGAAAAAGCAGAGATCCTGAACAGGTACTTCTGCTCAGTCTACACAGTTGAGGGAGTGGGAATGGACCACTGGGAGCAGCAGGAACAAAGGGGGGAGGTGGACACAAGTTCATTTTCAGAAGACAGTCTGGAACGAGCTTGCAGTTCTGAAAGCGGACAAGGCTGCGAGACTGGGTAGGACACATAAAAGGGTACTACAGGAATGCAAAGAGGTGCTAGCTGTCCCACTGATCACCTCATTCAACAGCTCATTGGAAACAGGTGAGTTCCAGAAAAATGGATGAGAGCAGACGTGGTCCCTCTCCGTAAGAGCAGCATCATGGAATAGGCTAGCAACTATAGACCAGTCTGTCTCACATCGGTGGTGGGGAAATTAATGGAAACTCTGTTAAAGTAAAGGTTGGTAGAGTATCTTGAATTCAGTGTACTACAAGGCCAAAGGCAGCATTCCTTCAACTGGATGACCATGGAACTAGATCAGGGTAGGTCAGTGAACATAACCTATCTGGACTTTAGCAAGCCCATTGACACTGTGCCACACAGGAGACTGATACAGAAATTGAACAGCCTAGGGGTTGGATCCAAAGTAATGAATTGGGTAAGGAACTGGTTAACGGATAGGTGACAAGAAGGTAGTGGTTAACAGTACTCACTGTAATTCTTTACAAAAACTATGTTAAGATAAAGTTAAGGTCATAAACAAGCCTCAAAAAGTCTGGAAATGCTAAAGTAATGAAGTGGGTTACCACTTCCCTAAATATTTGTCTCCTAGAGGGTTGATCTAACATTTCACCTATAATTAATGGGACTAACTTCTGATCCTGGTTTATAGACCCTCTCCTACACCCCATTATAATTTTTTGGTTTGTTTGGGAACCTCCTAGGGGAATCATTCTCAACAAGACCCATTATGCGCCCTTTCCCCCTTTAGTTGATGAAATTTATAATTAAGTCGGGGGGGGGGGGTTAGAGCATAATACTGAAAATTAATAGGTAGAGACTTTCCAGGAAAAGTGGTTTTATATCATGATAGAAATTATATTGTAAGGGAAAGGTCGGGAGGGAGGTGGTGGAAAGAATGGGAGGAGGGAAGACAGAGAAAGTAGGTTATTGGTCTGAGGGAAAGAGATGGGAATCAGAAATTGTTAGTTAAATAATCTTTAGAAAATGGTGAGGGGGGCTCTGGGCCTCTCTGGTGACTAAATTCATGGTGCCACTACTTAATATCATCATCATTTTTAACTTTTTTCTGCCTGTAGTGGCAAGGTTTTTTTTCTTTGGGATGAATTAGTCCCTCAGAGGGTTGTTTCCATGAAGTCTGTGGTTAATGCCATCTGCCCCTTGGGTATGGGGAGTTTCACCTTTTCCCCAGGGGATCTAGGAAGAGGATGTCAGTTCCCACTTCCTCTTTGGAAGTCAAAATGTATGTAAGTTTTGGTTACACAGGGTTAGCGTTTCCTACCCTAGGTTTTGAGTTTTGGTTCACTACACTAGGGGGTAGAGAAGGAGTTAATCATGTTTTGGGTAGTTTTTTTAATAAAAAGACACACACAACTAAAATGGGTTTCAGGACAGATTTTATTATACAAGAACTAGAGTGCTGCTCTTTTGTACTGGGGAAGATCCTCTGGGTCAGGTGGTATACATTTCTCTTCCGATCAACTGCATTGGGTACCTTGGGGTGTCCGGAGGAAGCAAGAGTTCAAATGAAGTATGTAGTTCGCAGATGCCTGACTAATGGCTGTGATGGGACTCCTTCTGGGTGGAAGCAGCGCCCTCTAGGGTTTCAAAAATTATGTCTTCTTTACCAGTAAAGATATTTTCACAAAATATCAATGATTTGAAAAATCCAATTAAGAGAACAAGATTCATGCAATATTTACATAAAAATCCAGCAGAGTTATACTTTATAAGAGACTCATCTGTCTGACACAGTACATGCTAAACTGCAGTGGGGACAAAGATATGAGATATATTCATCTTCACACTCCAGTGGGAAATGAAAAGGCACAGCAATTTTAGTCCCTCAAATGATCCCCCTGGAGGTTTATTTCAGTTATATGGACCCACAAGGCAGATACACCATCCTACAAGGTTCTCTATAATCCCAAGAGGTCACTTTAGTTAATGTATACACCCCCCCCACACACACACACACAAACTACCCTCCCGGTGGTAAGCACATTTTTAGGCAAAATTCTTGATTTGTTACAAGGGAAACTTATTATGGGGGGGGGGGTTCAATATGACCTGGACTGCTGAGTTGGACTCCACAAACACCCGGTCATATAGAGCTAGCAATGCTCAACATTTTTTAAAAGGCTCATTTGATCAGTTGAGGATACTGAATGTATGGAGAAAATTGTTTCCTACACAAAAGACCTACACTTTTTATTCTGGGCAATTCCAAAGTTACTCTAGACTAGATTATTTTTTTTTATTTCATGAGAAGACTTTCATTTGGTACAAGATGTCCTGATAGGACCTTAGCTCCTTTCAGACCATCATTCACTACTTTTAAAAATAGATTTGGGGGAAAAAGTAACAAAACACTTTGGCGTCGTAATGATTCCCTGTTGAAAGACCCTCAGTTTAATAAATTTATTAAAGCCAGGTTCCCTCAGATACTTCAAGAAAATGCCCACTCGGGAATGACAGTCACCATATTATGGTTCCATTTTAGCCAAATTCATGATCTTTGTTTGAACTATGCCACATTTAGTATGGTCAAACTTTCTACTAACTTTCTACTGACTAAGTCTTGGTAGTAGCTTCTGCCCCACTCATAAAATGTAACAACCCACAACTTCCTTGGTAAAATAAAGATGTTTAAGGGACTATAGATTCTGCCACTCTCCATATTCTGAAAATGACAACATGCTTCAACCTTTGTTCTAACAAATGTTGGGCCACTCAACAGCTTGTTATTTTTATGTTTGCTTGTGTGCATAGTGCACAAGAAACATATTGAGGTTAGTAGAGCATTGCAGAGGCATGGCAGTGTTGTGGCCAATGCAGGGGATGCTTTAATGGGTGCATCCCTCAGCCACCAATCAACGGGGAAACTGCCTATGGTGGCAGTTTCAGAGTGAGCACCGGACTTGAAAGAAATCTGCCTCTCCAGTCATGGACAGTTTCGTCATTGCAGCTGTGGATCCCCCCCGCCCCCCTTCCCAGCAACCAGGCACATTCCAGCCATGCACATTATAGTGCACAGTAATGCACATGGCTGCACTTATGAGCAACTCATTTGCTCAGTGTGCCTTTCCCGGTGAACATATCTTTTGCCGACAACGGGGTGCCCAATCCCCATTTCAGCATGTCCCCCCCACCCCCACTATTGTGGCACACTGGGAGCCACCCCAGTGTGCCAAAGTAATTTATATTCTCCGACACTGGGATGCCCACTCCTGTATCAGATGCCCCCATGCCCTTTTTTTTCAGCCAAGCTTGGGGTCCTCAATCCCCAGGTCAGCACTGATTCCCTCGACTAGTCTTGTACACTGGGAGCCCACCCTATTGGGATGAAATTTATTTTTCATACTCTTTCACCTGTAAAAAAGAAAACCATCCCGAGGTTTGTTTTTTTTAAACCTAAAGAAAAGAAAACGTCCTCGTCATTCTCGCTGTCCTCCCCATCCCGACCTCCTCTGCGCACCCCACCTCCCCACACCCCACACCCATATTTACCTCTGGAGGTCTGGCGCTCCGATCTTCTGTGGACTCGGAACATGTCTGGACTCTTCAAAAGCTGACCGCAAACTGAAGAAAATCATGGTAAGTCCTATAAAGTGAATCATTGGAGGGTTTCAACTTAGGTTGATATCTCAGCCATTTTGGGGAGTTTTGGTACCAAATTTTCAACATGGGATTCTTGGGACCCCACCTCATGAACACTGGCACTGTCATTTCATTTCTTGGTCCTGAAATGTGATTTCCCAGTTGCTGTACAGAATCACTTTCCAGGACTGATTAACGAAACAACAGTGCCACTGTTCATGAGGTGGAGTCCAAAAAAGCCCATGTTGTAAGTTTGGTGAAAAAACTCCAAAAAATGACTGCGTTTTGAGCGTGCATTGCACAGTTTGTACGCATGCTCATAACTTTATCAATTTTTAATATTTTTACTCCAAATTTCCAACATTGCCATTTTTTCACACCCACTTATGAACAGTACAGCTGTAATTTTTCACATTCTTCCCGAAATGTGTTTTTGCACCTGTGGTGCAGAATGGTGCAGTCGCTCTGTGAAATCAACTTTTGGGACAGATTAACAAAGTCCCTGCCACTGTTCATGAGGAGGTTCCAAAGGCTATGATGAAAATTTCCTGAAAACATTCCAAAATGACTATGCTATTTAGCATGTGCGTACAGTTTCACACACACTGTAACTTCACTGCTTTTTCATATTTTCACCCAGATTTTCAACATTGCCATTTCTTCACACCTCCTCATATGAACATACAAAGAAGGCCATTTGGTCTATCGAGTCTTCTCATATTGTAGGGTTCATAGCTTGAGCTAATGTCCCTGCCCTCCCTCCCCGCTCATTTTATCCTCCCTACCCATGATCCCTATTTTCCCGTATGCCTGTCCCAGCCTCTCTTTAAGCTGCCCACTGTCTTCAATGAGATGACCTGTTCTAGCAGTGCATTCCAAGTGTCCACCACCCTCTCTGTGAAGAAGAGTTTCCTAACCTCCCTCCTAAACCTCCCACCCTCCAGCTTAAGACTGTGCCCCCTAGTGTTATAATTGCCACTCAGCTTAAAGAGACTCTCCTTATCAACCTTATTTATCCCCTTCAAGTACTTGAAGGTCTCAATCATGTCCTCTCTCTCTCTCTCCTGTCTTCCAGGGATTACATGTTCAGTGCCCTCAACCTTTCCTCATACGCCTACCCTGCTGACCCACTATCATCTTTGAAGCCCCTTTGGACCTTCTCCAGCAGGTTAATGTCCTTGAGGTGTGTGCACCAGTACTGAACTCCATACTCTAGATGCTGCCTTACCAGTGACCTGTACAAGGGTAGTATAACCTCCTCTCTCCTACTACTGATCCCCCTAGATATGCAACCCAGCATCTTGTTTGCCTTTGCTGCTGCTTTCTTGCATTGCATGGAGTGCTTTAAACATGAAGAGTACAACTGTCATTTTTGCACCTGTGGTGCTGAGTGGCACACTTGCTGTGTGAAGTCATCTTTTGAGATTGAGTAACAAAATGATACTGCCACTGTTCATGAGATGGGGTCCCAAAAAGCCCATGTTGAAAATTTGGAGCAAAAATACCAACAAACGCCTGGGGCACTAGGGTTTCCAACTGTAATGCCCCACCCTGTACAGACTGACAGGAGTCGAAGGTGTGGCATGGGGTCATTGACCGTAATGCTTACGCCATTCCACCCCCACTCTGCAGCCACTGACAGGCATCGAGGTGTGCCTTAGAGTCTTTGGCCATAACGTTCACCCCATTCTCCTACACTGCACCCATCTCAGCTTATTTTCTTATGGAATGAGGGAGCATAAGGGCCAAAGACCCCAAGGCACACTGTGACATCTGTTAGTCTCTGCAGGATGGGGGTGGGGTTGGCGTTAGTTCAATACTTTACTGTCATTCCTATTATGCATCTCTCTAACTCCTGCAGTACCAGTGCCAATACCAGCAAGCAACTATTCAGTATTGACAAATGGTTGTTTAACTCTGACTCCGTGGGGAGGGGTACTGAAAAAGTAGGACATGTAGCAGAAGATCTACAAGAAGGGGGTTACTAGGGTTGATAGATTTCTATGTGAGTCTGCATTACCACCCTTCAGAGGCTTGGGGCAGGATTCACAAACCGTTCAGGACCTAAGTCTCACTCCACAATTCCAGTAGCAGACTGAAATCGACTGCAGCGGCGGTGGTTGCGATTCACAGTCGCAACAGTTGCAGAGGGTGTTACGGCTGCTCCCTCCGGCTGTAGCAACTTTCCAGAGCTGTATTGATCTCCCTGGTGACACCACCCACAAGCTGCCATAAGTTGTGGAGCTGGTCGTAATCTGGCTCCACCTTTGTGAATACCTGCCGCTGCGGGACTCCTGAGGCTCCGCAAGTGGCCACCCTTTGGTGCCAAAGTTTTGCCACAGCTGTGGGACTTTCACAGGATTTGTGAATCCTGCCCTCTGTTTCTTACTGGTGACAGTGAAGTGCTACAGTACATTAGGCAGTCAAATAGCAGACCATTCCAAAGCCATGTAATTCAATCTGTCTTCTCTGACACCGGCATTCACTGTACCACAAAAATAAGAAAATGGTCCAAACTTTCAGCAAATCTTTTTTATATACCGTACATCACAAATGGGATAAAGATAGGAAAATGTGTTTAAATGCTGCATAGAAAGTTGATATAAAAATACTGGAAGAGTAGATTTAAATGGACACTGTCAACCCCCTTACATCTCAAACTGTCCCTAATTTAAACAAGCATTTGTCAATGCCGAATGTTTGCTTGCTGGCATTGGCATTGGTAGTGTAGGAGTTACAGAGCTGCATAATAGGAATGGCAGTGAAGTATTGAACTGAAGCCAACCCCATCACCACCCTGCAGATAGTGACAGACATTGGGGTGTGCCTTTGGGTCATCAGGCATAACGGCCATGCCATTTCACCACACCCTACCGTGCAGACACCAACAAGTGTCACAGTGTGCCTTGGGGTCTTTGGCCCTTATGCGCACCCCATTCCATCAGGAAATATTGTGAGATGGGTGCGGTATAGGAGAATGGGGTGAACTTTGGGGCCGAAGAGTCCAAGGCACACCCCAATGCCTCTCAGTGGCTGCAGGGGGGGGGGGTGGAATGGTATGAGCATTGCAGGTGACAATCCCAAGTCACAGCCCTGATGCCTGTCATTCTCTACACAGAGTGGGTGTTATGGTCAGAAACCCTAACGCCTCAGGCATTCATTGGTATTTTCACTCCAAATTTTCAACATGGGTTTTTTGACCCCACCTGCTGAACAGTGGCAATGTCAGTTTGTTAGCCAAAAACTGCTTTTGCACAGCGACTACGGCATTTGTCACCACGGGCAAAACACATTCTGAACAGGATGTGAAAATGACAGCTGTACTGTTCATGGGGAGGTGTAAAAAATGGAAATGTTGAAAATCTGCACTGAAAATATTAAAAAAACTGGTGAAATCATGAGCGTGCATAGAAACTATGCAACGCATACCCATAATGTAATTAGTTTGGGGATATTTTTTACGGCAGATTGTCAACACAGGCATTTTGGGACCTCCGATCATGAACAGTGTCACTGTGATTTTCTTTATCTGTCGAACAATGATTTCCCACAGCGACCACATCTCTGCGCTGAAAGTGTGAAACACATTTCGCCATGTTGTGAAAAATGACAGCTGTTCTGTTCATAAGGAAGTGTGGAAAAATGCCACTGGTGAAAATCTGGACTGAAAATATTACAAAGTCATGAACTTACAAGGGTGCGTGGAAACTGCGCAATGCTCACTCGTAACAGAGTCATTTTATGGACTTTTGTCACCAAATTTTCAACATAGCAATTTTAAGACCTCTGCTCGTGAACAGTGAAACTGTGATTTTCTTAATCTGCCCCAAACATTGCTTTCGCACACCGACTGCACCATTGTACGCTACATGAGCGGAAACACATTTTGGGCGACATGTGAAAAAATGGCAGATGCACTGTTCGTAAGGAAGTGTAATAAAATGGCAATGTTGAAAATCTGGAGTGAAAATATTGAAAATTCGCAAACTTATGAGCGTGCGTAGGAACTGCGCAATGCTCACTTGTAAAACAGTCATTTTTAGGAATTTTTTCACCAAATTTTCAACATAGCCATTTTAAGACCTCTGCTCATGAACCTTGTCACTGTGATTTTCTTAATGTGTCCCATACATTGATTTGCACACCAATTGCGCCATTGTGCGCTACATGGGTCAAAATATGTTTTGGGTGAGATGTGAAAAATGACAGCTATACTGCTCATAAGGAAGTGTAATAAACTGGCAATGTTGAAAATCTGGAGTGAAAATATTGAAAATTTGTGAACTAATGAGTGTGCGTTGGATCAGAGCAACAAACGCTCGAAAAACAGTCATTTTTGGGAATTCTTTCACTAAATTTTTAACATAGCCATTTTAACACTTCTACTCATGAACAGTGTCACTGTGATTTTCTTAATGTGTCCCATACATCGATTTCGCACACCGACTGCGCCATTGTGTGCTACATGGGCGAAAATACATTTTGGGTGAGAAGTGAGAAGTGAGAAATGACAGCTATACTGCTCATAAGGCGGTGTGGTAAAATGGCAATGTTGAAAATCTGGAGTGAAAATATTGAAAATTCGAGAACTTACTAGCAATGCGAGGAACTGCACAACGTGACGTCAGAAAAACAGTCATTTTTAGGAATTTTTCCACCAATTTTCAACATAGGCTTTTGAAAGCCCACCTTATGAACAGTGGCAGTGTCATTTTGTTACTCAGTCCAAAAGTGATTTCCTGCAGTAGTGACTGCAAATCACCCTTGGGGCCCGACACACCATGACAGTGAGAGCATTCATGAGAAAGGGTCCCAAAACCCCATGTTGAAAATTTGTGCCAAAATTCCAAACAATGCCTGAGATATGCAGCAAAGTTGAAAAACCCTATTCATTACATTATACAGCTTACCAGCATTTCTTCAGTTCGCAGTCGGCTTTGAAGAGTGCAGACGTGTTCCTGGTCCACGAAGATCGTTGCGCTGAGCTCGGAGGTAAGTATGGGGTGAGGTGGGGGTGTGGGAGGCAGGGTTGGCAGAGGGGGTGTGGTGGGGAGGAGGTAGGGAGACTCGAGGACCATTTTTGTGTTTTCAGGTTTTTTTTTAATTATGACGCGGGATGTTTGCCATACTGGGGAGGGCTCCAGCATGGCAATTACTACAATGCAGGATGTTTTCCATGCTGCTGGGGTGGGCTCCCAGTGTGGTAGCTAGAAGAGCTGTTTGGGGGCTGGAGCCGACAGGGGATTGGAGCACCCGTCGGCCATATGCGGATTTGTGCCCGCGCTGCGGGCTCCCAGCTGCAGCTGTAAGGCTGTTTGGGGGTCTGGAGCCGACCGGGATTGGACACCCCATCGGCCATAGCGGACTTTGTGCCATGCTGGGGTGGGCTCTTGGGCATGGCAGCTGTAAGGCTGTTTGGGGTCTGGAGCTGACGGGGATTGGGCACCCCCGCCTATACGGGATATGTTGCCACGCTGGGGTGGGCACCCAGTGTGGCATCTGGACTCTGTTTGGGGGAGGCGCAGCACAGCAGCGGGGATTGGGCAATTCTGGCCGGCTATACAGTGTGTGCGTGGGGAGAGCACACAGTATGCGTGCGCGTCTGTGTAAGGAGGGAGCACGTATGAGCAGGCGGTATCTTATCACTGCTCACTGAAGCATAGCTCCCTCTTTCAACTGTATGCCACTGCATTTTCAACTGCTGTCATAGCCAGCTCCAGCAGTGATTGGAGAACTGCAACCGTGCCTGAAAACACACTGACTGACTTGGAAGATGCTGACACACCTCCGAAAAACTCGGATGATGGCACTATGTTTCTTGCACATGCGTGCAAGCAAACATAAAAATGACTATGTTACAAGGGTGCATTGCACAGTTTCCATGCATGCTCATAACTTCAACAATTTTTTACATTTTCACTCCAGATTTTCAACATTGCCATTTTTGCACACCTCCTTATGAACAGTACAGCTGTCATTTTTCACATCCTGCCCTACGTGTGTTTTTGCACAACTGGCACACAATGGAGCGGTTGCTGTGGGAAATCAATGTTTGGGACTGATTAAGAAAATCATGGTAACACTGTTAATGAGCAGAGGTCCCAAAATGCCTTCATTGAAAATTTGGTGAATGAATTCCACAAAATGACTGTGTCACGGGCATGTGTTTCACAGTTTCCACTCACGCTCGTAACCTCAAGAATTTTTTATATTTTCGCTCCAGATTTTCAACACTGCCATTTCTTCACACCTCCTTATGAACAGTACAGCTGTCATTTTTCACATCCTTATGGCTTTCACAGATCTGGCGCAGAATGGCGTGGTGGCTGTGGGAAATCACCGTTCAGGACTGACTAACAAAATCACAGTGCCACTGTTCATGAGCGGAGATCCTAAATGCTTTCATGAGGTGGGGTCACAAAAAGGCCATGTTGAAAATCTGGAGTGCAAATACCAACAAACGCCCAGGGCATTAGGATTTCTAACCATAACGTCCCACCCTGTAGAGACTGATAGGCATCAGGGGGTGTGCCTTTGTATTGTTGGCTGTAAAGCTCACGCCATTACACCCCCACCCTGCAGCCAGTGACAGGCATCAAGGTGTGCCTTGGACTCTTTGCACCCAAAGTGTTCCCCATTCTCCTATGCTACACCCATCTCAACGTATTTCCTTATGCAGTGGGTGAGCATAAGACCCGATGACCCCAAGGCACAACGCGAAACTTGTCAGATCCTGCAGGGTAGGGTGAGGTGAAATGGCATGAGCTTTATGGCCGATGACCCAAAGGCACACCTCAATGCCTGTCAGTCTCTACAGGGTGGGGTGGGGTTGATGTCAGTTCCATACTTCACTGCCATTCCTATTATGCATCTCTCTAACTTCTGCACTAATAATGCCAAAACTAGCAAGACAACATTCGGCATTGACAAATGCTTTTTTATTTGGGGACAGTTATTCAGGATGCAATAACGGCCATAGACATGGTCCAACTCATTCAATCCCCCCACTCATTGAAATTATCACACTGGTTCAAGTACTCTCATAGACTGGGTACTAACCAACTGGCCACAAAGAATAACTAGAACTACTGTGCTAGCTGACTCTATCAGTGACCACTCGCCAGTCTTATGCTCCTGGACAAACAAGACTCTGAAACCCCCCAAAAAACAATAACCTCCAGAATTGTAAAAGATGGTCATCTTGCCTCGCTAAAATCCTACCTCCAACAGCTAGACTGGGAGGGGGTCTATGCTGCTGCTGATGTGAATGCTGCTCTTGAGTGCTTTATCTACAAGTTTAACTCGGCTTGAAACATCTTTGCCCCTCTAAAAATGAGGAAAATCAAAGGAACCAGCAAATCATGGATCACACCACAGCTCCTTGAGCTCATGGGGGTCAGGGATAACCTGTGGCATAGGGCTAAGAGCACTGGGTCCCCCTCTGACATGCAGAAATACAAAGCAGTACGTAGTAAGTGCACTCAAGCCATCTACATAGAAACATAGAAACATAGAAGTTGACGGCAGATAAGGACCGCAAGGCCCATCCAGTCTGCCCATTTCTTTTTCTATCTTATAAATGTGCCATCGGCCTTTGCTATGTCAGTGACCTATCTATTCATAGTCATTTGTATTGCTCCCTTATGCCTATCCCATGCCTGTTTGAAGCCCTGCACTGTATTCATAGCCACTACTTCTTGTGGTAAGCCATTCCATGCATCTACCACCCTTTCTGTGAAAAAAGAATTTCACATTCCCCTTAATCGGCCTCCCTCTAATCTCATGCTGTGTCCTCTTGTCCTATTTTTCTTATATTTAAACATGTTAGACTCTTTTCACCTTGTTTATGCCCTTGAGGTGTTTAAATGTCTCGATCATATCACCTCTCTCCTCCTTTGCTCAAGGGTATACATATTGAGCTCCGTTAATCTGTCCTCATATGTCTTCTGATGCAGTCCCTGCACCATTTTGGTTGCCCTTCTCTGGACTGCCTCAATTTGGTTAATGTCCTTGTGAAGGTGTGGCCTCCAATACTGCACCGCAGTACTCAGATGGGGCCTAACCAATGTCTTGTACAGAGGATTATTACCTCTTACGACTCCAGATACTTTCTACTAATACACCCTAACACCCCCTAGCCTTACCTACTGCTTTAGAGGTCTGCTTGGATGATTTCAGGTCATCAGTGATGATGATGCCCAAGTCTCTTTCTTCCTTTGTGACTGCTAGCAACTCCCCTCCCAGCCTATAAGTGGCTTCAGGGTTTCTCTTCCCTATGTGCATGATTTTGCACTTCTTTGCATTAAATCCCAGTTGCCACTCTTCTGACCATTCTGCTAGTTTATCCAGATCTCTTCTCATTCTGCCCACCCCATCTGGATCATCTACTCTGTTGCAGATCTTGGTGTCATCTGCAAACAGACAAGCCTTACCTCTAGTCCATCTGCAAGGTCACTAATGAAGATGTTGAATAGGACTGGCCCCAGGACTGATCCCTGAGGTACCCACTTGTGACTTGCATCTCTTCTGACTATATACCATTTACCACCACTCTCTGTTTTCTGCCAGTCAACCAGTTTGCCACCCAGTTGACCAACTTCGACCCACCCTGAGCCTACTAGCTTATTTATCAATCTTCTATGTGGAACAGTGTCAAAGGCTTTGCTGGAAGTCAAGGTAGGCACATCAACTGCCCCTTGGTCCACCACTCTGATTACCCAGTCAAAGAAATCTATGAGATTGGTTTGACAGGACCTTCCTTTGTAAACCCATGCTGTCTTGGATCCTGTGCCCCTATGGATTCCAGGTGTTGCATCATCCTTTCCTTAAGGAGTGTCTCCATAATCTTGCCCACTACTGAGGTAAGTCTGTAGTTCCCGCCTCCCTCGTTAACACACTTGTGGAGGATCACATGAGCCCTTCTCCAGTCTTCTGGGACCTCTCCTGTGCTCAGAGACTCACTAAACAATTCTGCTAATGGCTCTGCTAGTTCCTCCTTTAGCTCCTTGTACCCTGGGATGTATGCCATCAGGTCCCATTGCCTTATCCACCTTGAGCTTAGCAAGCTCTTGTAGGACCCTTTCTTTTGTGAAGGGAGTAGTGCTCACCTCCCTCCCCTGTGTCCATGATGCTTGAGCTGTGGGCCCTGCCCTACCTTCTCTTCAGTGAATACTGAGCAAAAGTATCTATTTAGGATAGATGCCTTTACAGGGTCCTCCTCCTCACATGCTCCCTTTTCTCCATTAAGCTTAGCAATACCCCTCTGGACTTTCTCCTTTCACTAATGTATCTATAGAAAGTCTTGTCACCTTCTTTACTGTTTGTGCTAGTGTTTCCTCAGTTTGGGACTTTGCCTGCCATTGCCTTACCTGCTTCCCTTAGGGCAGTTTGGTATGCCCCCTATCTTCATCCCGCTGTGTTCCTTATATTTTCTGAAGGCCAGCCTTTTGGCTCTGACCTTTTCTGCTACTGTATTTGAGAACCAAAGTGGTTTCCTTCTTCTTTGTACTTCCTTTTCTGTCTAACACAATGGGATGTTGCTTCAAGTATTGTATCCTTATGCTTGCCCACTTTGCCTGTACCTCCTCACCTGTGTTTTTTTTGCCAGGGCTAGCTTAACTCTGTTGGACCATCTTATCAAAGTCAGCTCCTCTGAAGTCCCATATTTTGCCTTGGAATGGGATGATTTAGATGTAGTAGCCAAATTGAACCATACCATGTGATGGTCACTGGCCCCCAGGTGACCTTCTACCTGGAGATCTGTGATCCCTTCTTTGTTAGTCAGTACTAGATCTAGGATAGCCCTGTCTCTTGTGGGTTGCTGTACCAGTTGTTTGAGGCCCTCCCGCAGGAATCCACTATGAGTCTAGTTCTGGCAGATGTTCCTGCTGGTATTGACCAATCTGTATCTGGCATGTTGAAGTCTCCCATTATCAGAACCTCCCTTTAGCTGTCATGTTTTGTATATCTTCTAACAGTAATGTGTCTATGTCCTCCCTCTGGTCTGGGGCCTGTAGACAACCCCAGTTCTTATGGCTGTCCCATTTCCTGTTTCCAGGGTGACCCACAGTTCTTCTGGCTCCTTATGTGTATTCTGAATTTCTGTAGCTTTGATATTTTCATTAACATACAGGGCCACTCCTCCCCCCCTTTTTGCACCTCGGTCTCTTCTGAACAATACATAGCCAGGTACTGAAGTCTCCCAAGTGTGGTTACTGGTAAACCACGTCTCACTAATTGCTACTATGTCCAGTTTAGCCTCTGACATTATTATCTGACTTGCAAAAAGATCTCACTTTAAAAGTGAACTAGACAATTCTTGGCACGACAGCCGCAGATTCTGGGACAATATAAAAACCCTAACAGGCAGAGCAAGTAAATCACCACCATCACAAATAAATTTTGAGGGTGCGATTACCCAGGATCCCAAAACTATTGCAGATGGCTTCAACAAGGCCTTCACAGACCTTAGTTGGGTCCTTCCTCCAGACTATCTCTGACCTGTGCCTAGCTCCACCATTAGTCATACCAATATCCCTCCAACACACACAGCACCTCCCTTCTACCTAAAGGTAATCTCTATAACTGAGGCAAAAAAATACTTGGAAAAAGTTCTTGGGAGCACTAGATCCAGTGAAGACTCACTTGACCTAAAGATTGTGGCTCTCACCCTGGATATGTTACTCTCCCCTCTAACCTGGATCCTAAATCTCTCACTAACCACTGGCATTTTCCCTCAATGCTGGAAAGCTGCAGTGTTCATCCCAGTCTTTTAAAGTGGGGACAGAACCTGCCTGGCCAACAACAGGACAATATCAATTCTGCCCCCCCCCAAGGCACTAGAGAGGATACTATACAATCAGTTAGGTATGTACCTTGATAAGTACAACCTTCAATGCCAGGCACAGCATGGCTTTCAGAAGGCACATAGTACTTCAGCGGCATTGGTTGAATTTACCGGTCATATCCATGAAGCACTTGTCTGGGAGCTCTTGATGTGGGCCACTTTCATCGACCTCACCAAGGCCTTTGACATGGTCAACCATGACTTGCTTCTCACACAGCTCTCTAACATTGGCATGTCCTTTGTCTGTCCAGGCTGCTTCCAGAGTTACCTCCCTAACAGGACCCAGTAAGTCAAGATTCTTGACGTTCTATCCGACCATCAGCATGTCAATACAGGAGTGCCCCAAGGTTCCATTTTGGGCCCCCTGCTGTTCAGCCTGTTTCTAAATTAACTCCCCAAAGTCTGCCAGAATAAGATCCTTCTATATGCAGATGATGCTGTTCTCTACACATGTCACTCTACTCCGAAAGAGCTGGTAAAAGGCATGCAAGATGACTTTACTGCTGTGGAAAAATGGTTCCTTCAGTCTAAGCTCTTGCTCAACTATACCAAGACTAAAACAATGTTGCTTGCCTCTCATCAAAACTGTCATAAGTCACATTGCCTCAATATCTACAATAACAAGTTTGATACACTCAAAATTGTCACCACCTTTAGGTACCTTGGTGTCTACCTTCACAGCTCTCTCTTCTACAGCCAGCACATAGACCATGTTGCCAAGGTAGCTAGTGCCAGACTAGGTCAGCTCTACCGGCATAGGCAGTGCCTCACCAAAAATGCCATCAAGCTTGCAGTTAACAGCTCCATGCTCTCTATCATAGATTATGGACTGGTAGTCTACGGAGCCGGTACTGACACTATACTTAGGCGAATCAAGATCGTCTTAAACAAAGCCTGCAGACTAGTCCTGGGTGTGGACCGTTTAACTCACATTTGTGAACTATACTCAAGCACTGGTTGGTTAAACCTGAATAGCAGAATTCAGTACTAAGTCTGTCTATTAGCTAAAAAATCCACCCTAGGTCTTGCTTCTCCTGGAGTGAGGCAGCTGCTAAGAAACTCCACTTCCTCCAGAGTAACTAGGGGTCGAGTAAAGCTGCCTTCATCATCCCATTCAACTGAACCTCACTAGGGCAACTGTCCTTCAAATACAGGGCCCCCTGCTGGCTAAATTTCTTTAGCTCTGAGTTGATTGAGGGAATGAAACTATGGCCATTTAAGGCCAAGCTGCTGTAGTACCAGGGCACTTTTAATAACTGTGACTGCATCACCTGTGCCTAATCCTACTGTTGTTGATAACTTATCTGTCCTGCATAGCACCCATCTCCCCCTCCACTTCCTCCCCTGCCTGGCGTGACCCACTGAGCAGTTACCCCATGTACCCTCTTTATCCCCCCAGCATTCCTGCTTTCTCTTCACAAATATTAATCTTGTGACCCCACTGAGCAGTTACCCCATGTCCCCTCTTTATCCCCCCAGCATTCCTGCTTTCTCTTCACAAATATTAATCCTCCCCAGTCTTCACCCTCCCCACGGTTTCCCTCACCTCACCCCCACTTTACAACCCTTTCCCTTATCCCTCCCCCACATTACCCAGCCCTGCCCTATCACCTACTTATGTAACCTTGGATAGATTCCTCCAATCCCACCCTCTGACTACTCAACCCCTATATTCGGTCACTCCCTTTGTCTCTGCCCCACCCTCCCCTGCTCTCATCTATTCTGTCCCCTCCTTTGGTCACCACCACTTTGACCCTCCATAACTCTATCAGCACGCTCTAAAGCTCAGCTACCACTAGAAATTGCTTGTCCACCTTAGGTATGCTCTTAGTACTGTTGCAATAAAGCTGACCTCTTCTACCTGCTGTATTTTAACTGTACTTGCTTAAATCTGTATCTGTATGTACCATAATGTACTTGTCTGCTGTATATACTCCTATCTGTTTTGTAATGTCTACGTACCTTGTCTATTGCCTTATGACATGGAACCTTTATAAAGCGAGCTTTTAACTCAAAGGTGTTATCCGAGATTCCAATAAATAAATAAATAAATAAAAATATTTTTCACTCAAAAAGATAACTCACAGTCATGTCCTACAGTGTTCCAGTCATGACCCTCTGATCTGCCAAAAAAAGCCTGTATGTTCTGGTTATGATTTCTCTGTCCTGCAGAAAAAGCACTTCTGCACTGGATAAGAAATTTCTGCTCTGGATATAAATGTTCTTTTCTGCAAAAAGCACTTCTGCTCTGGTACTGATATTCTTGGTCTGGTTGTCTTCTGGTTGGGGCGTATGCAGCCCTGTACTGTATGTCTGCCAAATTAAATAAAACTTTAAAGTCCATTTACATACTAAATAACGAACTCCTTTTTAAAGGAATAAAAATTGTTTTGCATTTAGGATTGTTTATACATAGAGAGTGTGTGTGCGACCGCTGAACTGCCGATCCTGACTTTTACTTTCCAGACCCCCACTCAACAGCATTTCTGTTTCTTCTGAGCATGTGGTACATTAACTGTACTAAACATTAAAGAGCAGGTATTCGCCTAAATGGTGCCATGTAATATGGGCTATTCTGATAGTATTTTAATAAATACCTCTATAAAACTGGTGTTGTGCAGTCTTTCTTCATTTCTCCCTGTGAACCAGATGGCTAGAAAACACATCAGGCTATCAGGCTTCCTCATCTGATTTAGACCACAAACGGGAAAACAGCCTGACAAGACATGCTGCCAGCCTGAGTTTGTGTGATGTCATTTCAAGAAAAACAGACTTGGGCTGAACGAGGTGGTATGAAATGTGGCTGTGCAGTCTATAGGAATTCTGAGTACATGCATTCCGGAGAGGTACTCATTTGTGACTGTCTGGCAGCCAGGAATCTACACATTACAGTGTGAATATTTAAAAGACATCCTGCTCTGTTGATTTTCTCTGGTTGGCAGTGAATCCGTCAATAGGTCACTTACTGACACTCTGTGGGTGTCTGTATCACAGCCTGTTAATAGAATGTAATGGCAGAAGTTTGAGAAAAAAGAGATACAGAGAAAAAAACAACAGATTTCTACTTTTTGTTTTATTTTATTTTGACTTGTCACTCGAGTTGACGGTGAAGATCTGTGAGGAAATAAAAAAATAAAAACCATATTGCCAAGGCTGGCACAGCAGGGATATTTATCTGTAGATTATTTTAATAAGCAAGGCTTTGTCTGGCAATTCTTTTGTGTGTAATATATTATTGTCCTGTCTCCTCTCATACCCACATTACATAATGATTGGGGGTTGGGGTGAATGAATGAGAGACATGAGCATAATTTACCTTTCCGTCACCAGAATGTGGATTCTTTTTAACAGTTAGTCTCTTTTTGCCGCCTCGTTCTGGGTGCCATTCCTTCTAGCCGGTCCCCCAGCCCCATCTCCCACTTGCAGCTTATCTCTGGCTTACCTCCATGGCTTGCCCCCATGGTGGGGTGGCAGGGATCCCTTAATCCGCCGCTATGGATCCAGTGCCAGGGTTACTGCTTATTCATGGAGTGGCACCAGTGGGGACTGGTTGTCATCCAGCCACACCCAGAACACTTTCCTCCTCTGTTTTTTTCCTTCCCTCAGGAGATGAGTCATGAAGTGATGCCCACAGAGGGAGAGCACACACATCTGCACATGCTCCCTTCGGGCATCTACCTCCTGTCCTCTCTATCTCTGGAGCATCAGCGTGCTGTCTCCCAGCTGATGCCAGGTGCCAGTCAAACACCGACTGCTGGTGATGCCGCCTCCCAGGAGGAGGAGACCAGTCCATAGAATGCTCAATCCTTCTCCTCCTCCCCTGCCTACCTCAGGTGACCCATGCTCGTTCCTGAACACGGGTCACTGGGGTGGCGCAAGGTAAGGTGTCCAGCATCTCAACCCTCAGCACCACCTGGCCGACTAGAATGTGGATTCTAATAAAGAAAAAAAAAACACAATAAATTTATGAGGGAAAAAATTATTTAACCATGTAACTGTGCCTTCCTTCCTTCCTTCCTTCCTTCCTTCCTTCCTTCCTTCCTTCCTTCCTTCCTTCCTTCCTTTCTTCCTTCCCCCCCCTCCTCCTCCTTCTTTCTTTCTTGCTTTGACATGCCTTTATAAAATGACATAGTATAGACTCATAGGGCCCGATTCTAGAAGGTTGGCGCAAGTCACCGCCAAACATGTCTTGCGCCAACCGCAACTGTGACATCGACCCTGCACCCTATTCTAGAAGGGGCAGGGTCTCCGCGTCTAAATCCTGTGACATGTGGCCAGGTATGGCGAACAGAGGGCGCACCTGGTGAGCAAGACACAACAGGTACATTGCAGATCGCAAGTGCCCCCCCATGCCCAGCAAGTCACATTAGGCACCCCGCGGGGCTGCTCACACCCCCAGCCCCCGGTGTACATTAAGAGCCCCAGAGGGCTGCCCACCTCAAGCCCCCAGTGTACATTAAGAGCCCTACAGGGCTGCCACACCACCAGCCCCCTGAATCTTACAGTAACTGCCCACTGAGCTTGCACACCAACTGCCCTCTGACACTTCCTTTGTGCTGCAGCTGGTTGCCCACACCTCTGTCCCAGATTCCCCATTACGAAATGCCCCACAGGGCGGCACAGTCACCCCCCACCCATGCCCTGACCCCTAGTTGTGGTTGCAAATGAGGCATACACCCAGCCCAGCTCTGGTAGTATAGTGGCCCCCCACCCAGCCGTGCCAGTCCACTCAGCACCCCCCAACAGTCCCCAGCTGGCAACTGGCACAGCCCACCTCTCAGCTCCATGGTCAGCTGCCGACTGAGTTCAGTCAGAGCACTACTGTTAAGATACACTCAGAAATTAATTTCTGAGAGTGTCTTTTCAGTACTCGCTCCAACTGAACTCAGTCAGTTGCTGGCCATGGAGGTGAGAATTGGGCTGTGCCAGTCGCCAGCTGGGGATGGGTGGGGGGAGTGCTGGGTGGACTGGCACAGCTGGGTGGGGGCCACTAGATTATCAGGGCTGGGCTAGGTGTATGCCACATTTGCAGCGGTGACTCGGGGTTGGGGCCCGGGTGTGGGGGGGTGACTGCGCCGCCCTGCAGGGCATTTTGCAATGGGGGATTCAGGGACAGGAAGTGTGGGCAGGCCAGCAGGGCACATAATGGAAGCATCAGGGGAAGTTGGTGGGTAGCTCTGGTGGTGCTAATATGGGATTTGGGGTAGGGCATGGGAAGCCCTATGGGGCACCCACTGGGTATGCTGGGCATGGGGAGGGACACTGTGGAATGACTGCTGGACTGCTGGTGGATCTACAGGAACCCTGGGGGGTGTCTGTAAGCTACACTAGCTAAAAGATGGTGTAACTTACATTGCCGGGTCTCCTCTGGGGGTTCTTGTAGAATCCCGACATTGGGGACTTTGTTGCTGCCCTTCTGGAATGGGGCACAACTGCTGCCGTAAACCCCCAGTGCCATGTCGCAGGGGGTTTATGGTGCAACTGCCGGCATAACAGCTGTTCAGCGAAAGTGGCCTGCACCATGTCGCAGGCCACATTGTAGAATTCCGCATGTCACAACTACTGGTGTAAGTTGCTACATGCACCATTCTACTTGGTGCAAGTGCTGTTACACCAGGTGTAACTGTACTAGAATTGGGGCCATAATCTATTTGGCAGAAAAACCTTCAGACTAAGTACATTCTCTTCACAAACTGAAATCACATGCTACCACCCACCCCCTCTCCCCACCCACAACCCTCCCAGTCCCCTTTTGCCAGAAAAAAGCACAAAACCAGTTCATTTGTTAATATGTATTCCTTCCAGCATGACATTCCCCTGTAGATGACAGACTGCTTGCCCAACAAATAAACATAACAATACAGACAGTCTCTACTATGTCATTTTATAAAGGCATGGCAAAGCAGTTAAAAAATAAATAAAAAAGGGCATAGTTACATGGTTAAATCACTTTTTTTCATTAATTTATTGTGGGGGGTTTTCCTCTTAGAATCCCCATTCTGGAGACAGAAAGGTAAATGATGCCCATGTCTCTCTTTCTGTAATGTGGGTGTGACAGGAGACACAACGATAATGTAGTACACAGAAAACAATTGTCAGACAAAGCCTTGTACTTGGTTCTTGTTGGTTTTGTTTCATGTTCTAACAGTTTGTAGGGGTTATTGGATTGGGGAATGTGAGGGGGGGCTAGGAAATGACAATCGGTTCTGCACGTATATGCTACATTGGGTTCAAAGGTCAGGCTGGACTCATTCTAACTCCAGAGGGTATGAGTAGTGTAATAAAAGTAACATCTTAAAATATCAAAGGATTGGCAGGTGAAACAGAAGAGGTATAGTGTACTTAAGCATTTGAAGAGGCTAGGAACAACAGTAGCCTACTTACAAGAAACTTACCTCAAAAAGGAACAGGTAGGTGCCGGCCCATCAGTGCAGTGGCAGTGGTACTGCTCATGACGCTGGAGACCTGCATGCTGAAATGAGGATGGGGCACCAGGGGCCAGCCAGGGGGAGGAGAATCGAGCATCCAGGAGGATATTCTCTTCCTCCAGGGAAGGAGGGTTGTTGGTTTCGCTGTATCACTGCCACCTGGGTGACCACAGGTGGTAGTGCAGTCAAAGAAGCCAGAGGGAAGGGATGGAAGCAAGCGCATGCTGCGCACAATGCACACTGGCATGCCTGTGGATGCGCACCTCTGATGCCAGCATCTGAGTGGGAAACAAGGAAAAGAAACAGGGCCCCAGCAGGACCCACACACCGGTGACATAGCACTCCTCCAGTCTGGAACCTGGTCTGGTGGTGAGAGGCATGACACGCCATCCCTCTAGCCCATAACCCCTACGGGGAGAGACATGTGGATGATGGGGTTGACAGCAAGCCCACGAGAAGCCGGGTGATGGGGCTTGAGGAACCATTAAGAAGGTAGGCCAGGGCAGTAGAGGAGGAATTAAAAAAAAGGAACAGATAGAATAATTGTGTAGGAAATGAGTTGGTAGGTATACCGGGCCAAATGACAGTACCAGGCAATGATGGGTAGCAAATTTTGTTTGCACAACAAACTCCATTCCAACTCATCCAAGAGACAGAAGATGTAAATGGTAGGTACATTTTTTTACACAGGACGTTTGGGCTTATGGAGATAGTTTTAGGAACAGTTTATGGCCCTAATATAGATACGCATCCTTTTTCACATAAATTTCACTCCGCTTGGCACACTTTCCTAGACTCCCCATCTTACTGGATGGCAACTGAAACGTAACATATCAATCAGATATAGATCAGAGCAGGGAAGACAGCACGGCTTGACTTCAGGACAGAGAGCCATGAGAGCTTGTGGTTGGACTAGGCTTCATAGATCCCTGGCACACTCTACACCCACAAGATAGAGGCTATACATTCTGTTCAATGCCCCATAACACAAGGTCTTGGGCTGGCTTTTCTAATAAGCAAAGAAGCTCTACAATAGCTAGAGACTTGTGAGATTGAGCCCATGGTTCTTTCAGATCACAATCCAAAAACTCTAAAATTGGATCCTATCAAGGGCGAGGAGCTGGATCGAAACTGATGGCTCAATATGCAGCTTCTGAGAGATACTTATAAAATGGGTCGAAAATTTCCTGCGTTTTGATTGGCTAAGAGGTACAAGTCGCCATGTCCTTATCAGGATATACACTGGCAAGCAAAATGAATCACAATGTGAAATCACTGCATCTCACACTGCACCGGATAGTTCCACAGAAGTTACACAGTCACAGTAGTAGCACCAAAGACAAACATACACACACAAAAATGTGTCCTACATCTCCCCTCTCTATACCACAATAAAAAAACTTTACATGTTTTTTACCTCTTATTTACTTTACTGCTTGTTTTTCAGTAACATGTGTAGTGTACGGCTCTCAGTCCCCCTACTACAAACCACACACACAAGAGCAGTCACCGTATCCCAAATCTGAAGTCTCCGGTCCATTCCGTTATCATCTGCTGTCTCCGGTTTCCATTCCCCCCTCCCCAAGTTGACAAAGTATTTGAAAGAAAGCAAAATCCTGCATCGGAATGGCAACACAGAGGACATGTAACGTTTCAAAAATGTGAATCAGGAAAGGAAACTACACTGTAGGGCGGCCGTCACGACGGACACGCCACTCAAAGTCAAGTGGGCCAGTTAGTGTAAACGCGATAGGTAAACTAAAGTAAACATACAAAATGTAAAAACTCAGGGCACACATAAAAAATAATGATTTTGGCAGGGAGGGGACATCACAGTGACTATAGCAGCACACGCTTGCTCCCACCCTTCTACGTAGAACTCTCGTACTAAGCATTTACTCCTGTTTCCACTGGATCACTAGACCTGCCCCCAACTGACTCTTTCAGACAACTGTGTTTTTTTCTTTTTCAAACACACTCCAGCATCCCAGAGCAAGCAGTAGAAAATGGGATTGGGGAAGTGCTACTATCACAAAAGGATAAATATGGGCTGGTGAGGGACACGCCACTCTGCCTCCTGCAAGTAAACTCCATTTCTAAAAAGCATATTCTAAAGAATTGTGTGTTTATGTCGGGGGGGGGAGGAATGAGGAACAGACACCACAGCCCCAATTTAATTTTAATCAAAGATATTCTGTATCAATACAGTAAATGACAAGGACTACTTTTTTTGTTTTTACCTAGAATATCATATTTTTTTTACTCTTTATGTTCACTTTTATGAGCATTTTTTAGTTAATTTCTTACTGGAGGCCCATTTCATAAGCATAATAACACACTCTAAGGTGTGGTTTATCTCCTGATAAGAGCACGCCCAAGCTAGCTGGGAGTTACAGACCCAGATCCCTAATAAACATCGATATGAAGATATGAGTTAAAATTATAGCTAACTGCTTAGGTAGGGTATGGCACTGCTTGACTCGTGCAGAGCGGTAGGATTCATGTCAGGAAGCCTGTCTAGTGACCGCATTAGGAAGCTGCTGTATATCATCTCTGTGTCCAGTGAGACTGGACCCACTTGTTCTGGTCTCCTGGATCAGGAGAAAGTCTTTGATAGGGTGGCTTGGACTATCTCCTCTACATATTGAAACGGTACAGAATATCAGATTCTTTTCTGGCATAGCTCAAGGTCTTCTATCACCATCCATCTGTGAGAGTCTATTGTAATGGGTTCTTTCAACCTGAATTCACAGCCCGGACTTTCTTTATTGAGGGGGTCCTTTTTGTTTTAATGTGGTCAGATTGTTATCTGGGCCTTGGGGCTTTAAATACTCCCCGTGTATCATTTTGGTTCGCTTCCAGATGGGAATGGGAGAGAAGGGAGCAACCCTTTCAGTTACTCGTGTCTCTATATATATGGCTAATTTCTAGCTGAAGGAAGCTGAATTTTAGTTTTGGAGTTTAGGTTAATATTAGGAGTTTGTTATTAAGACTGGATGCTATTGGGGCGTAGAGGATGGAGCGAGGTGAGAGGAGTTAGGTATCCTGATATCATGGGCCATAGACAAGTAGGGGCTAGGGGTGGGAGGAGGGGGCTATAGGGGGGTGTATGACTTGAGGGGGAACTACTTGTTCAGTGGGACGGATTATAGGGGGATAGGGCCTCAGGGAACTGGGGATTTTGTTTATTTTATGGGGTGGAGGACACAAGGTTGCTGGTGCTGCAGGACACGATGGGGCTGTAGGGGTATATGTTTTGTTCTATAACGTGTTTGTTGGGTATGGGGGCTGATACTTATATTAAGTTTTGCACATGGAACGTTAAGGGAGCTAGACATAAAGTAAAGCAATATAGAATACTAGTATTTAGAGCAGCTAAAGTCAAGATCGCTCTACAAGAAACCCACTTGTCACAGGATGAAAGTAAAGGTTTGAGAAGAATGCAGTATGGGGAAGTTTTTTCATCACAGGGCACCACAAAGAGTAAAGGGTTTGATTTTACTCCATAGATCGGTACCTTTGTCCCCAAAATGTTATTCCTGACAAAGAGGGTAGGTTTGTTTTAGTGGTTGGGAAGTTATATAGAAGGGAGGTATTGTTAGGGGCAGTCTATGGGCCTAATTCCGACAGCCATGATTTCTTTATAAGCTTGTTGAAGGTACTGTTACCTTTAACCACCTTCCTATGATCATGGGGGGACTTTAATCTGGCTCTAGACCTTTACTAGATAGGTCCTCAGGGTCACTGATGTACTCCACATCGCCATTCTGGCCTTAACTGATCTAATGGATCGTAGTAGGCCTGGTGGATGTTTGGAGGGTCCTCCATCCACAATCAAAGGAGTATACGTTTTACTCTCCGGTCATAAGTCAGGTTCGAGAATTGATTACGTATTTCTCTCCGTGCCTTGCCCAAAGGTTATTGACTCGAGATAGTGGCAGCCCCTGTCAGACCATTCTGGTGGAGGTTGAGATCTCTTTTCCTCTGCGCTTGAAAGGTAACAGGTGGAAAGTGAATAATCAGCTGTTCAGAGTGCCCAAGGTGGTTCAGTATCTGACTTCTCAAATGGAGGAATTTATTTCTTTTAATACGAGGGACGGAACCCAACCAGACAGTCTCTGGTCAGCGTTCAAGGTGTACATGAGGGGTCTCCTAATAAGTCAGGCCACTAGGAGGAAAAAGGATAGGAATGCCTCTATGATGGAGTTATTGAGGCAGAGTAAGGAGTTACAGGCAACACTGATCTCCAACCCACATGAGGAGACTGAGCTTAAATTAATTAAGGCCAGGGATGAGTATCTTAAAACACTTGGGGACCAAGCCGAATTGGCCATTATCAAAACCAAAGCCATTTATGCAGATCAAGGCGAGAAACCTGGAAGGCTTCTGGCCAGGCGTCTTGCGCAGCTAGAAGCATCCCGGCTAATTGAAGGGGTCTGGTTGGAGCGGGATGGGTCCATTAAAACATCTCCGGAGGATATTGCCCTTGTCTTCCGGAATTATTATGAATTATTGTATGGTGGTATGCAGTCTCCACCACAGCAAAGTGATATTCAAAATTATTTAGATCGGATGCCACTTCCTAAATTGGAAGAAACAGATAGTAACTCTCTTATTGCTGATATCACTTATACCGAGATTGAGGCTGCTATTAAAGCTTTAACTATTGATAAGACGCCCGGTCCTGCCGCTTTTCGCCAAATTTTTATAAAACCTTCTCTCCCACTTGATTCCCTTGTTAGCCAACTTATACCGCATATCCTATCTGGGGTAGATACAGATAAGTATTTGTTTGAAGCATTAATAGTACTGATCCCTAAACCTAATAAACCACTTGAGAACCCAGGTAGCTACCGGCCCATTTCCTTGTTAAATTATGATATAAAAATTTTAGCTAAAGTTTTGGCTGAGAGAATCAGTAATTTTTTGCCATACTTAATAGGCCCGGAACAAGTTGGTTTTATGAAGGGTAGATCCTCAGCAGATCATTTTAGGACATTGTCGCATGTCTTCTCGGCTTCTGAAGAGACTGGTCTCCCGTTGGCACTGGTCTCTTTGGATGCCGAGAAGGCATTTGATAGGGTTCATTGGGCCTTCTTATTCCAGACGATGGAGAAGGTTGGTTTCCCGGAGAAGTTTGTAGGGTGGATTAAGGCCCTGTACTCAAATCCAACGGCAAGAGTGGCTTGTAATGGTGCTATTTCTTTCTGCATTACAGGTGGGGACGAAAGGGTTGTCCTTTATCTCCCTGCTCTTTAATCTTTATTTAGAGCCCTTAATAAGGCATATAGTGTTTAACCATAAGATCAGTGGGATTAACGTGAGGGTCAGGTAGTAAAGGTCACTGCTTTTGCAGATGATCTGTTGATTTATGTCAAATCCAGCTTCTTCAGTCCCAGTTTTACTGAATGCAATTAAGGAATTTAGCACATTAGCTAATTATAAGCTGAATCAGGAGAAAACAGTGGTTTTTCCCCTGACCAGTAGAGTTTTCAAGAATGACATTATTGACTTGGGGCTGGGTGGAACTCCAAATCCCTTATCTATCTGGGGCTTATTTTAGTAAATAACCCGGATCGTCTTCGTCAACTTAATTTAGATGCTCTAATTCGGAGTATAGATTTAGACATGAAAAGATGGGCGCAGCTCCCCTTATCACTCTGGGGCAGGATAATCATTGTTAAAATGAATATTTTCCCCAGGCTTTTTATCCACTATCCATGCTTAATATCTGGATTCTCTGGCATGGTTTAATAGACTCCATAAGTTAATAGCCGATTTTATCTGGCATTTTAAAAGGCAAGGATGTCATACGTTAAATTAGCGATTAAAGCTCAAGGTGGGTTGAAGTTACCCCATTTTGCCTTTTTATTACTGGGCAGTTCAGATTAACAAATACGGTAGATGGACTGGTTCACTTGCACCTGCTAATAGCAAAGATTATGTCCCTCTTTGGGTTAACTTAGAGGCTACCTTAATTAAAAAAGTGGGTTTTAACCCTGAGGCCTTGTTATTTACCTCTCCGAAGCTATCTCCCTTTGCAAAGGACTCCCCTATAGGAGTCTCCTTAAGGATGCATAACCAACTTTGCAGCTACTTGAAATATGATTATTGTAAGGATGGTTACCAACCTATGATGGGCAATCCCCATTGGCTGATAGGAAAGAAACCTATTGTTAATAATTGGTTACCTAACTTTGGGGAATGTAGGTTAAAAGATTTCCTAGATGAGGAGGGTAAGCTTGTACAACTCTTCAAATACTTAGATTTAACTTGCCTACAAAAGAGGGTTTGGTATATCAGTTATGCCATCTCTTAATCCAGATAATAGGAGCGAATGGGATTACCCCATCCAATATGGATTTTTGGGGAAGTATAAAAGCCTTAATAGGTACCCCCCATGCAGTTTCGAGAATCTATCGTGTGTTACTTCAATGGGCCTTTACCAACAGTTTTGCCCCTTCATCCTATTGGACTAGAGCCTTTCCTAATTTAACTCTGGATTGGTCGCAGATTTGGAATAACTGTCATAAATTCTTGAAGCAAGATTCTCTCAAACTGACACAGTTCAAGATATTGCATAATATTTATTACTCTCCCCAAAAGTTATCTGACTTAAAGGTGATGCTTGAACCCAAATGCTACAGGTGTGGCTTAGGGGAAGGTGATCTTTTGCATATCTTTTGGCATTGCCCAAAAGTTGCTCCATTATGGTCTGATATTAGAGATAAGTCTAGCCCTTTGCTGGGCATAGAAGAGATGTTCAGTCCAGAGGTTTGTCTTCTAGGAATCATGTCGGATTTTCCGGTCACTCAGAGAAAGTTTCACATGTCACTGATTTCCATTACAGTTAAGAGGCTTGTGCTCAAACATTGAAGGATTCCATTAGGATTTCCTATCCAGAATGGTTATCAGAACTGTTAGCTTTCTCTCAGGATAGAAAGAAGGATAGCTATTCTGCATGACCAATTGCCTCGTTTTGAGAAAATCTGGTCCCTGTTAATTATTGCTTATTCATGATTACTGTGAGTCATAGACCCCAGTTTGACTGAGTATTACGAGCACCTTGTGTTCGGGTTTGTTTTAGGGTGTGGGGGAGAGGTTTGGGGGGCCTTAGAGGGAGGGGGAGGCTCTAGAGGCATTTGTTTAGAGGTGATCTTTTATTATATGATTTCTGACAATAAGCAAATGCACACTATGTACTGTTTCTCATGTTCTGTATACCGCCTCTGTGTAATCTTAAAACCCAATAAAAAGTGAATGAAAAAAAAAAAAAAAAGAAGGGCAGACAAAAGCAGTTTCTGATTTACCAAGTTGAATGCCTTGGTCAGGTCCACAAAGGTGGCCACAGTAAAAAAAACTTATCTAAGGCCTGCTGGACTGCCTGTGTGAACCTGACCAAGGCTGTCGACGTACTGTGGCCTGGACGAAATCCATGTTGTGCTGGAGTCAGTATGTCATACTTGAGTAAATATTCAATCATCTGATCAAAGACAGTCCATTCTAGAATCTTCGATAAAGGGGCCAACAAAGAGATTGGATGATATTTTTTTTTATATTGGCCATGTCCCTAGCTTTAAATATAGGGAGAACAGTAGCCTGTTTCCAAATATCTGGGAAATGACCAAGACAAAGTGAAAAATTCAAAATTTTAGTTAGTGGAAAACAAATAAGATCAGCGGTGATCCTCACAAGCCTGGAACCCTGACCATGGCAACCTTACCTCTGTCCTCCAGGGTGATTTTAAGGCCCTTGGAAGATGGTTCTCCCATAAGAAATTGGCTCTAAATTACAAACAAAATAAGACCATGCTCTTCACAAGCCCACAAATAAAGAAAGGTACCCCCTTGTCATCCACAATGACCTGGGATACATACATGAACAGGTAGAAACCTTTAAATACCTTGGAGGGATCCTAGATGATACCTTATATTTTGTCTCTCGTGTTGACCACTTTGTGACTTCAGTCATCAGAAGACTGGTGCTTTGTACGTAACGGACCAACCTCATTGCAGATGCTAGATGCCTCATAGTGGCAAGCTCAGTACTGTCAAAGTTGACTATTGCCTCCCTGTCTACTCAACCGCCTGCAACTCAATCCTCAGCAGAATAAATGTGATCTGCAATAAGGCTTGTCGTTTTGTGCTTGGGGCAGACAAGTGTACCCCTAGTTGCACCCTCTACACCCAAATTAACTGGCTACCCCCATCTAGCAGAATTAAGTTGTAAACATGTCTGTAAGCCAAGAAGGTGCTACTGCGCCTACCCACCCAGCCCTAACTCACTGCTCCTGCCCTGTCACCAATCCTTACCACACCAAGAGCATGTCTCGTAATGTCCTTGACTGCCTTTTCATCATACTCAGCTGGGCAAGTGTTAATTCACTGTTAGGGTCACTAGCTGTAAAAATGAGCTGCCAGAAACCCTACAATCTACTTAAGTTTGACCAGCTAGAGAGCACTAGGTGAAACCCTAGCAGTTCAATGCAATTGTAACCATTAATCATCCTAACTACACCCCTCCCAGTGTACACTTTGAACTGTGTCAGACTCTGGCTCTGAGGCCATGTACCATTACTATGCTTGATTTACCTGCCTTATTATAAAACTATATGCAATTGATCTAGCCTGTTTATTATGTACTTGTTTGAACATTTTGTACTTGTCTGACTACCTGTACATTCAACTGGAATTTGATTTTGTATTTGTTGCACTTCCCTGTAATCTCTGTTGCTGACGTGGAACCTCTGTAAAAGAGCACTTGTGCTCAAAGGTATGTATTTATTATTCTTTGGTATTCTACAAAATGGTATTCTCTGAAATGGTATTCTCTGAAATGTTCAATAAATAAATTATTAAACTGGGTGTGCTGGGAGGAGGAGGAGGAGGGTGTGATTGGGGATGAAACTGAGGGTGGAAAGATTGGGTACTTATATTTGAAGGCTCTGGGCTGGGGAGTAGGGTGGGGAGCTGTTTCATTATCTTTTTTTTATATAAAACAAATAAAAAATACCGAATACCATCACTAATATCACTATCCAGTCCTCATTCGGTAAAATCCTCATTCTTTTTGACTTTAATTTAAATTGGATCTCTCCTTCACAAACCAAATTCTGCCACAACATCACATCACTTAATCTTACTCAACTGATCACTGAACCTAACTGCTATAACCACAAATCCCTCAAGCACACTTTTCTGAACTGGGCTCTTGTCTCCCACCCTCACCATATAATTGCTGCTGGCATCCTTCCGAACGCCCTCAGTGACCTCCACATGGTCTACTGTGTATGTAAAATTCACCGCCCCCAAACCCCTCCAAAACTCCTCTAGATCTGATTCTACAGGCCTTGGACTTGTCCTGTCTCCATGAGGACTTACCAGCAACTGACTGATCACCCATTTCCACTGCCACTTCTGTCGACTCTGCCCTCAGCTATTTTAAGACCAATTTCCTGACCATCTGGGATCAGCACGCTCCCCTCAGGAAAACCAGGTCCAGAGGTTCCCACCACCCTGGGTCTCAGCTGAATTGTTGGCTTGCCTATGTGCATGTGACCACTCATGAAAGGTGCACAAGATCTCAGACTCCCCTGTGGATTTTCTCAAGTACTGTGCCCTTTGTAAATGGCTGCACCAGGGCCATCAGACTTGCTAAAGCTAAGTACTTTTCCTCCATCTTTCAGAATAACATTAATCACCCCTCCAAGTTCTGGAAGGTCATCCATCCCTATCTCCCCCCTGCTTAGTCCCCCATCCCAGTCTCCCAAGGTGAAAGATATCACCATTTCTGGCCTCTTCTCAGTGACTTCCAAATTCAATGCTTTCTTCATCTCCTGTGCTTCCTTCCTCTCTCTGTCCCCTCCTCCTCTCCTCTCCACCTGCCCCCCATCCCTCCACCCATCCCTCTTTCTCCTTCTCTCCCACCTTTCTTGCTGACACCCTCAAGGCTTTTCTAGCCCTTGACCCTCACAACAGCAAGAGCCCCAATGGGCTTGACCCCAAACTCCTCCTCCATCTTTCTGCCCCCACCATTGCCCTCCCACTCACCTCCCTTCTAAATATCTCCTTCTCCCTTACCTCTGTCCCCGATGCCCGGAAACATGCCACAGTCATACCTCTTCCCAAAGGTGGTGACTGCTCCAGTCCAGGTAAGTATTGGCCTATCTCCCTGTTCCCCATCCTCGCCAAACTTCAGAAGCACTTAGTGCTGTCTCGGCTCTCCCCTTCCTCGACTCTTCCTCCTTTTTCACCCATTTCCAGTCTGGCTTTCATAAATCACACTCCACTTCAACCTCCCTCCTCCGGCTCACTGACTCCATTCTCTCCAGCATTGATCAGGGCCGTATCACCTCTGCCATGTTTGTCGATTTGGCCAAAGCTTTTAACACCGTTGTCCACCCCCTTCTCCTTGACAAGCTTGCAGCAAGCAGGGCTTTCCATTTCCACCACAAACTTGTTCCGTTCCTATCTTGTAGGTAGGGCTCAATCAGTTAGAATCAGTGACTCCCTATCCCCCCCTTCCCATCAGTACCGGTGTCCCACAAGGTTCCGTCCACAGCCTGTTACTCCTTTTGGTCTTTCTTAATGACCTCCTGCTGTCTGAACCTCTGTGTCTATACATATGTACGCAGATGATGCTGTTCTTTTGCCTCTGACCTTCCCTCCGAGTGATGACCAGGCTCCAGCTGGATTTTGAAAGTACAGCACTGGTTCTACTCAAATCAGCTGTCCCTCAACACCAAGAAGTCTCCATGACATTTGGCACCATGCAAAGGCTCTCTAGGCTTACTGCTCCCCTTCCTTCCACTCCATGGACAGGACCACGATTGAGATGTTACCTCCTTCAGTACCCAGGGGTCTGGCTTGATCTGCACCTCGATTTTTTGGGACATGTGGACACCATCCACAAAAACTGCACCCCAAACTAGATGTACTATACAGAAACTGTGGTTTGCATCCCTTTGCCCGGTCCGCAGAGTCATTGCCTAGAAAATGATTCTCCTGATTTTTGACTGTGGTGACAACAGTCTACAGTGTAACTCCTAAGTCCACCCTAGCCAGACTGGACACCCACTTTGATTCCTTCTGTCATTGTGAGCTAGACTGCATGCCCTGTATCCACCACTGTGACCGGTATACCTCTCTCTTCTTCCCCTCCCTTGAAGCCAGATGCCTAGCCCACTGTTCTTTCTTTGTCGCCAAATACTGGCTTGGTTCTCTCCCCTCTTGTCTCACCTCTGCCCTGTCCCCCCACCCTCCTCCCACCTACACCTTTTACAGCTCTGGCTGCTGGTTTCTTGCTCTCCCTACTTGGACAACCACTGCTGGCCAGGCTGCATTCTCCTACAGCTACCCTAGGCTCGGGAACTCCCTTCCTTCTTCCATCTGCTCTGCCCCCTCCCTTCGCTCTCTATCCTCTCTTCTTCTTGACATCATCTCCCCCTTCTGCAGCTGCACCTGACCCCTTCTCTGCTACACTACTCTCCTACTCTCTTCTCATCTCCTTTTCACCCCTCATCCTCCCCCTAGCCCCTTTGCTTTCCCCTTACTCCTCCCTAAATTTCTCACTCCTTGCTATCTGTTTGTGCTACTCCCTTCCCTTCCACTGTCACTAGTTGGTGTGTCTACAACTTGCATCCTCTGCTGTACCCTGTAATACTCTTCTCTATCTCCCTTTCCCTTTCTCCTTCTTTGTAAAGTTACTGTACAGCCCTCCACCCCTCCCTTCCAAATACACTCATTTGCACTTTCATTTTCATATTGTATTGCATTCCCTATTGCTAAATGCATAACTTTAAAGCCGCTGTAACAGCCTAAGAGATGCTGCTTCTTGTTCTTTATTTTATTTTTTTCACTGTTTTTATCCAGCCTGTAATGGTATTTGTTGTCTTTGTTTGTATTGTACTTTGATCATTTCTTTGTTCTCCTTTACCCCTTCCTCCCCAGGATGCATCTGGAAAGGAGCTGTTTTCAGCTCAGCATGCCTTTCCTGGTGAAATTTTTGACATAAATAATAACAATATTCAACCAAATATTCAGGATAAGGTATTTGCCCACCCCCAGTAAACACTATAGAAATAACAAGTCTGTAACTATCATGGTGACCATTCAGGAGGGAAATGGCAGACCTGGGTGGGAGGTTTAAATACTTTGATGCACATTGAAACTAACCAAAGAGTGGTGGCAGAACAAAAGTGGGAGGCAGTGAATGCCCCCACCAGGATAAGGGCAACAGTGATGGATAGCCTTCGGGAACTTAATTCCCCAGGGGTAGTGGGAAGTAGGGGAAAGGAGAGGAAGGGATAGGAGAGTCAAGCAAGTGGCGGAACTAGGGTGGAAGAAATTACTAGGGAGGGTGAGCAGAGAAATGATAAAAAGGGGAAGGACAGTGTCTTTGAAAAAAGAAGGGCAAAGGATGGGCTTGGGAAGAGAGGGCAAAGCAGAGACAGGGAGGGACAAAGGGAGTGGAGAGCCAAGTGCGGCAACATAAGGAGCCTAGGAAACAAAATTCCTGATCCTGAGGTTACCATTGTGGAGGCAGACCATGATCAGGTGGCCATAACAGAATCATGGTGTACCAAAATCCACAGCTAGGAAGTGGGCATACCAGGATACAACATGTTTAGAAAAGACAGGGAGGAAAGGGGGGGGATGGATGTATATGTAAGGGAAGGTATTAAGGCCATAGCTATATTAGGGATGGAGCAGTGCTGGATCTGGTACTTACAAACAGGGACAGCATTGCAGACATCACAGTAATCATAGTAGGCAGCCCCCCCCTCCCAGATTCAAGCTATCATTGTACAGTGTGGTTTGGACGTTGGATTGGCCAGGTGAAAACCACACTAGGACAAGGGTCCTAGACTTCAGAGAGCAGATCTTAAAGAAATGGAGACTGCCTCAGGTGATACCTGAAAAGGGGAATAGCGGGGGGGTGGAGGCACAATGGAATAGAATAAAGCGAATAACTAGGGCAACGACAAACTGCTTAAAGGTAATAAGCAATGACAAGAGGAGAAAGAGGCTACCATGGTTCTCCGAAGAAGGTGGCTAAGGTGGTATAGAGAAAAACAGCTTTCAGGAAATATAAGTAGACTCAAATGGAGGCAGACTGGGAATTATATCTAGAGAAACAAAGGGAGGCAGGAAGGCGGGTAAGGGCAGCAAAGGCTCAAATTGAGGAAATGGGGATAAGACATTCTTGAGATATGTGAGCAGAAAGAGGAAGGAAAGGGGTGGTATAGTGAAGATCTGGAGATGGGGGGGATGTGCAAAGCAAGATCAACAAAAAGCTACAATTTTACAAGATGGCGGCCACATTATGCTGCTGTCTGCTTGGGCTCTAATGCCTGAGCTGCCTTTTAATAGCAAATGTATCTTACAGGCTTTTTAAGAAAGTGTTTCATGATCTATTTGGACCACAGCTTAAGCTGGGGGGAAAGTTCCTGCATTTTAACGCTATTTTTGTCATTTTAGTTATGTTTAGCTAACGTAGTGTAGGGAAATCAGCATCAGGCAAGGCACTTATAGTGAAGTAGTTAGGAGAATCGGTTTTTATTTTTAGTTTAGGGAAACACTTTAGAAAATCTGCTGCAGTTTATTTATAAACTCATTTGTGTCACAGAGGAGCACTTTGAAGGCCCTAAGGCACTCACCTTGACGGCAGGAGGAAGAGGAGAGGGCGTTGCTAGAGGACTGGAAACGCTAGCTTCCTGGTTACAGTGACAATGTTGCATTCTGGCTGTTGTGGCAACTACTTGGAGTGGTTCTGCATGGAGGAACTTTCCCTGCTTCCAGCAGCCACCTGACAGGCTTGTTGGGGATCTGCTGTACTGGGGTGTCGGTTGAGTGGTGGAGGTAACTGATGCAGCAGGAGGTGGGAGCTCCACTGCCTCCTGGGAGAACCCCGCCTGTCTCCCACTGTCCCGGACCTGTGGTGCAGATCCTAGGCCTGAGAGAAGCAGCCCGTTTGTCTGCTATCTTTGTGTTGGGGGCAAGGAACGCCTGCCTGGGGGACTTCTTCCCCTCCTTGCCGAAAATGTTACTATCATTTTTCCTTGGGGTGCCTTCTCTTTGAACTCTGTCTAAGATGAACTGTGCTATTGGCAGAAGAGCCCAGCTAGCAGTCAAGACTCAGTGAGAGCTTGTTTCTCTTTTTTTGGATTTTCCTGCTGTGTGGGGTGAGTGCCTATTAAATTAGATACCTTGGCAGCCGAAGCCGCTCTGGTGAAAGGAGAGCCGTTTTTGAGATTGCTTCCTTTGTAGGGCTCCCTGGGGCTTCAACTTCTTTTTGCTCTGGATACAGTTACTATACCTTTGACTGTGGTGGTGTGAGAACCTATGTTCCTCTGCACCTAAAGCCA